>OZ005734.1:224519138-224579138 GCA_963930755.1 Eudasyphora cyanicolor | reverse complement strand
AACCAAATCAACGCCCAAAAAAAATGAGTAGAAACAAAGATATAACTGTACATTTTATGTCATGTGGAAAAACAGCTGACTTCTTCTTTGTTTTTTGTATTCGCTGCAATTGGTCTCACGTATTAGGGTCCAAATGTAGTCACCCATCATAGCCGTGTCATAGATGCCCTGATAGCGTCGTTCCATAGCCTTCAATTCCTGATGAAAGCGCTCGCCGTGTTCGTCGCTCACGTCTCCTAAATTCTCAGGGAAAAAATCCAAATGAGAATGCAGAAAGTGTATTTTAAGTGACATGTGCACTCCTTCCCAAAAATGAAAAACAACGAGAATTAAAACGCTATTTAAATTAACATTTGTTTAAAAAAAAACCTACCCATTGCTTCATAGTTCATTACCAGATCCTCAACTATGTCCTTATAATTATCGCTTTTGTTGTTTCCTAAAAAGTTTTCCACAACAAGCCTGAAGGAATTCCATACTGCGGCTTCGATGGGTGATAACAGCTTCGGGAATGTTTCATCTTTCAACATTTTTTTTATCTCGGGTCCTGCGAAGACTCCTTCTTTAATTTTTGCCAGCCAAAGGTAAGGGAAAATTGACCGTAAATAGGCAAAAGCTTCACCTTCTTTGTCCAATTTTTTGGCAAAATTTTTTATCAAACCCAATTTTATGTGCAGCGGCGGAAGTATTATATTTTCACGGTTCTCTATTAGTGCGCTGAACATTCGCTTCTCCAACTACAGGTTTCGTTCGTTCCGGCCATTTTTTTGAATATAATGCTGATCATCAGCGCGGCTATTCCAAAGGCACAGAAAACAGCAATGTCGCGTATAGCCTCCTTGGAGTCCACACAGAATGGCCACAACTTTGAGGTCGGCGCATATTTTCCATTTATATTTGCTATACTCTATGCATTTCAGCAAAATGTTCATAGTTTCATAGTTCTCCTTTGAATGAACCGCATGAGCAATAGGAAGAGATGGCTTTTCATTCCCATTATGTAAGAGAACTGCCTTCAAGCTCTCTTTGTTGCTGTCAATAAACAACCACCATTCATTGGGGTTGTGAATTTGGTGAAGCTCTTGGAACAAGCCGGAAATGTCGCTGCAAAAACATATTTCGTGTTTCTTTGTATAAAATTTTGCATACTGCTGGTGACGCTTCCTGTACGCTGTTACTTTCACTTCTGAATCCGCAAATCCACACTGTACCATCCGAGACGCAAAAAGTTCGGATTTCTCCTTAGTGAGACCAAAATCGCGCACCCAATCGTTTAGTTCGGCCTGTGACAGTAATTTTCGCTTTCTGCACGCCCCAAATTCGCTTGCACTTGACTCGGACTCTTGATCTGACGATTCTGCTTTTTGAAGAGATGCACCAGGGCAAACGATCCCACTTGAGCGTAGTTCCATTTTAAAAATCTCCCTACCCCACTGTTTGTGGTGAGGCAAAAATAACAGTCTGTGGAATGGCATAGCGGCTTTTTCCACATCATTGGTGTATCGAATTTCATATGGCGCCTAAAATTAAAATAAATTACTATATTTGCTTTGCTTAATGTGTTTAAATAAAAATTCTTACCTTCCGCCAGCTGCCCAGTTGGTTAGGATTATATAGCAAAGATCACATAGCGACTTAGGTGTCCACGGTTATGTGATATTTGGTGAAATACCAAAATAATTCAAATAGTGCAATTGCACTGCTGGGGTAAACGTGTGTGCGTGATTATTCTTTATAAACTCGCCACAAACATTGTAGAAATTGTCTGGATTGTTCAAACACTCGAACACACGTAGTCTTTTACTCATTGTCTTACTTGTTGGGTAGGTATTATATGCACTTAAATTCAATTTGTTTCACTTTTTACTCGTACTACTCGCGTTCGTAGACACTTGTTGAATGACAAACAACGATAAATGAACACCTATAAATACTAAGAATGGGCGCATCTTTTAAGGGTGGCTATATACCTGATTCAGCAAGTGTGCGTTTCAAATTGTGGAAAAGTTTCCAAATAATGACCACTCACAAATGTGGGGGGAATTTCGGTAAAAAAAAATCCGATACAGGTAGCCATCGGGAAAACACACATCAATAAAAAAGTGTAATTCCTTTTTTCCCTTTAATTGACTGTTAACGGAGTAGCAGTCATAAAGGAACACGAAGAGCGTCCACGCACATTCAGAAGCGTATATTACTCTGCAACCACAATCATAAAAATTAAATAACTATTTGTGTATTACTTATTTTTTTTAATTCTGAGAATCATAAAAATTACGTAAACGTTTTTTCCAAACAATTTTGTACATGTAAAGTGGGTTTGCCAAAATTCGTATCGTAAAATGCACCTGTGTTTCTATGTTCTGCATTTTCATTATACCATTTTCGACGAAACGTCCCTACGGTATTGTAAATAGGTTTTTTACAATTATGAAATATTTGTGTTATTAATATTAATTTAAAAATTTTATCAAAACTGCAAAGTGCTGTGACATGTGAAAAAAATTTCCAAAAAAAAAATTGCTGATTTCACAAAATTTTTGAAATTTCACGTCCCTTGCCAGAACAGAAGACATTAACCCAGGGTGGTGAAATTTTGAACAGAAGTAACTTATGTATAGGAGCAACTGTTCCGTTCTATTCCAAAAGGATTATAAAAAACTTGCTTTTTCGATCCCTCCTAGTAGGTTAGCTGTGCAAATAATGAAAATCAAAATATCGTGAAATAGCGGAATTTCGGTCTTATACCAAAAAAATTATAAGTCCGCCATTTGTTGTCAGATTTTGTTAAGTAAGTGCTTATTTTCTTTGGAAAAATGCCAGCTATACGTAAAAAAACCAAAATCGCTGTTAGCATCGCGTTTTATATTTTATATGAATTTTTCTGCCACATTTTTACTAAAAAAACGCAGTTTTTTAACCTTTTTAAGCCGCCAACATCAAAACTACTCACCCGATTTGAAAATTTTCTGAGAATGAGTTGTAGACGGCTCAATTTTCTTTAATTTGAGTAGTAGTGGGATCAAATACGTCAAAGAAGACGAAAGATATACTCAAAATTGTAAGTGTACCTCCAAAAATTTAAAAAAAAAAGTTCAAAAATGGAAAAATGCCAGCTATACGTAAAAAACCAAAATCGCTGTTAGCATCGCGTTTTATATTTTATATGAATTTTTATATGCATTTTTCTGCCACATTTTTACTAAAAAAAACGCAGTTTTCTAACCTTTTTAAGCCGCCAACATCAAAACTACTCACCCGATTTGAAAATTTTCTGAGAATTAGTTGTAGACGGCTCAATTTTCTTTAATTTGAGTAGTAGTGGGATCAAATACGTCAAAGAAGACGAAAGATATACTCAAAATTGTAAGTGTACCTCCAAAAATTTAAAAAAAAAAGTTCAAAAATTTGTATCTCGAAAACCAATCGACAGAAAAATTTTTAAAACTCATTTTCGTGTTCATTAGGTCAAAATCAATGAGAAAAACTATGCTAGAACCAAATAACAAAACGACTGTTGGCTAGTGTTATCAACAAAATGAGGGTGATTTTTTGACCGCCGTTGCGTTATGTATTGTCGCCGTAAGGTTGATGATTATTTGTTCGGCTTTGTTCATTGGATTTGTTATTGTCTGTTCGTAGAAGAAGAAACCACGAGGATTTATAAAGACGTGAAGAATTAAAATTAATGACGAGGAAATAGAATTTATTGACCTGTTTGATATTGTGGATGATTCTCTGGGCTATGGAATGAGAAGGATAAGGTGATTGCAAAATCCAGTGACATCTTCCTATTGCAGAAATTTCTAGAATCAATAGAAATGGTGTCGGCCTACGAATATTTAACAACCTAAGCTTATAAAAATTTCAATTTTAAAAGTTAATAATGAGTGTATATGTTTTTTATAGAGCACAGGAATTAAAATTTGCAGTACATAAAGGCGAATGATACGAAGGAGACTGCCACCATTAGGGTTACGAGCTGAATTCCGAGAAAAACATAGGTAATACTGTGTTGCTGCACATTCGAATGTGTTTTGTTTAGACGTAATTTGCTTAGTGATAAATATGCAAATTTGCAATTATATGTTTGTTGTGTTCACGTTTTATTTACTTATAACAATAATAAATGTATTGAAATGCTAATGTTGCTTAAATAGTTTCAAATGGGGACGGGGGGATGGAGTGAAATTTAGAATGGAAAGTTATCCCAGCGCGTGCTTTATTCGTCCTCAGCAAGTGCTTTAGTCGTCCCCACACTTTCTATAGTTGTCCCCAACACTTGATTTAAATTATCCCCAATTGGTATTCATTTTGCAACGAAGCGTTGTTGATTTTTGATGCTTTATTCATGCACCGCCTTGCTTGAATTCGTAACATACGGGGTTGGTTCAGTATCATAAACGAATTTGCAAAGAGGCAACGAATCATAAACGAATTTGCGAAGGCAATCAACTTTTATGCAACTTTGAACACTTTTAATTGGTTTTGCAAATAAAATGGCACTATAGTTTTCTGTTTTTCACGCACAACAAACTTTTTCCAATAAGAATAACCGAACGAAGTAAAAATCTAAACTGACTGATCAAAGGAAATGTAATACGCGGGTTCATTTGACAGGAGACAGGTGTTGCCACAGGGTAATATTTCAATGACAGTACGACTCCATTCGGTGCGCCTTGTGTGTGTGACACAAGAAAATCATCGTCACAATACTTTTAGGCGCTGTGTGTGACTTTTTATTCGACAAAAGAAAATTGCGACAATTGAAAAATGTAGTTTTGGGCTTAAATTTACTTCATGGACAACGTCGAATTCCAGAAATAATAAAATTTTTTCCTCTGACGATATATTTTTACGATTCGGCAAAAGATTGATTTTCTTTTAAAAGGCTCTTTACGATGTCCCAACCAACTTTCTTTTCATCAGTTGGCAACGACAATTTATATGTGTGGGCATTAAAAGCAGAGAAAACAAAGAAAGGTGTTCAGAAATGTTCTGAATTATGAATATAGTTGTTCATATTTCAATAAAAAAGTATGCGAGTATGTTCATTATTGTTCCCGTAGTTCCTCAGAGCGTATTATTGACAGATAACCTAGGTTTTCACTCGTGTTTAAGTAGCATCCCGAAATTAAATCCAAAGTCCTGCTTTACCCTCAACAATTTTTCCAAGCAAACATTGTGTGAGAGAGAGAGCTCTCCGCCCTTTCTCCTACAAACTTTGACAGTGGCCTTCGGTAGCTTAGTGGTTAGTGCATAAAGCTGAGTATAGACGATTGCCAGATCGGCAAACGTTATCAACCCTGTTAAAGTGCTGCAAATATACGGGCAATGTCAGATTGTTAGGCAAATGTGAATTGACAGTTCATACGATTGCAAGAAAACATTACAATTTCATATATTTACAATATATTTTGTAAATATTTATATGCAGGATTGCCAATAAAAATACATTATAGACAGTGTTGCAAATAAAATGATTTTCTGGCAATGGCGCCGTTGTCACATGCATAAACTTCGAACATATAACAATCAGCAAATTATCTCGCAATGAATTTACTGCTAACGTTGCAAAACAAAAATTGTATGTTCACACGGTTGTAAATTCACAGAGTTGCATTTTTCTGGCAATGTTGTCCGATCTGCAAATCGTCTGTACTTACCTTTAGACTCGGATCCCGAAGGTGCTGGGTTCAACCGGAAAAAATTAACATCAACATTTCATGTTTTCATCATAATTCGAGTTTCTGCAACTAAAAATAACCCACCGGGCGCACTACCGCTACAACAACATCTGATCACCCAAGTCAACAGGGAAGCTAAACATAGACATAACACCATGACGACTATTAACAGAAATGCAGCGCTTCTACACTGAGGGAAAAAAGACGTTGCAACATAAACACCGTTTGGTACCAATTTATAAACATAACGTGCATGAAAAATCGCCACCGATTCGTTCATTAATTATCAACGAAAAGGGGGGTGATTTTTTGACCGGCGTTGCGTTATGTATTGTCGCCGTAAGATTGATGATTATTTGTTCGGCTTTGTGTTGTTCATTGGATTTGTTATTGTCTGTTCTTAGAAGAAGAAACCACGAGGATTTATAAAGACGTGAAAAATGAAAATTATTGACGAAGAAATAGAATTTAATGACCTGTTTGATATTGTGGATGATTCTCTGGGCTATGGAATGAGAAGGATAAGGTAATTGCAAAATCCAGTGACATCTTCCTATTGCAGAAATTTCTAGAATCAATAGAAATGGTGTCGGCCTACGAATATTTAACAACCTAAGCTTATAAAAATTTCAATTTGAAAAGTTAATAATGAGTGTGTATGTTTTTTTATAGAGCACAGGAATTAAATTTTGCAGTACATAAAGGCGAATGATACGAAGGAGACTGCCACCATTAGGGTTACGAGCTGAATTCCGAGAAAAAAAAGAGGTAATACTGTGTTGCTGCACATTCGAATGTGTTTTGTTTAGACGTGATTTGCTTAGTGATAAATATGCAAATTTACAATTATATGTTTGTTGTTTTAACGTTTTATTTACTTATAACATTAATAAATGTATTGAAACGCTAATGCTGTTTAAATAGTTTTAAATGGGGAGTGGGTAGGGGAGTGGGGGATTTAGAATGGAAAGTTATCCCAGCGCGTGCTTTATTCGTCCTCAGCAAGTGCTTTAGTCGTCCCCCACACGTTCTATAGTTGTCCCCACTTGATTTAAATTATCCCCAGTTGGTATTCATTTTGCAACGAAGCGTTGTTGATTTTTGATGCTTTATTCATGCACCGCCTTGCTTAAATTCGTAACATACGGGGTTGGTTCATTATCATAAACGAATTTGCAAAGATTAAGCACGTATGTGCTTGGTTTTTCGCTGGGTGTAGAGGAGAATAGAAACGGCAACACTCAAATAACATTCATTTCCTGAAATTAACGGACGAATGTTAATTAACAACCGGACAACATTGTGTAGATGAAAAACAACATAAGGTTCCCGCGATAGTCGGATATATGCCGGAACGAAGTCTGTAATAGTAATGGACTTAAGGATTATCAACGCAGCGTCTCCTAGCTGCTACAACAATAACAACAACAAACTTTGACACTTGCTTGGAAAAAATTGCCGGGTGTGAAACTTGACATAGAGAAATCAATAAGTTCTTATTCACACTCGGCAATTTTTTTCCAAGCAAGTGTTAAAGTTTGTAGGAGAGAGAGGCAGAGAGCTCTTTCCGCCTGCCTCACTTCCCTACAAACTTTAACACTTTCTTGAAAAAAGTTGTCTCGTGTTATTCAGAACTAAGATATGGCATTTTTGTGGTTCACATATTTTCGCCTGATGCCACATGTCAAGCAGTTTACGTCGACTTCTCCCAAATATCAATCATGTGCTGCAGACTACGATAATAGGCATGTTTTCGTTACAAGCTAGCACTTTTAGTTTAGCACTTTACAACGAAAACAACTGACCTCCACTAACTGGCACATAAGCAATAAGTGGCGGATTTTCACTATCTGGTAGCAATGGTGTCATGAGTTGTGAAGAAAGAACAGTGCGAAACAGACAAAAAATTCGTGAAAAGTATTTATAAAACATATATTTACTATTCTATGTTAAATTGTTTACACTATTTTTGCAAATATTAAAATAATTTCTCATTTTTGTTCTTCTTCTTCCCGTTAATTCACAATATTTGATAGCATCTCTCCAAAAATGGGATGCCATATTGCTAAATGCCTAATAGGCGTGTTTTCGTTACACCATAAGTGTTTAATTTGTATGGGGAGCTAAGCACTTTTAAGCACTATTAGTTCCCGATGAAGTTTGGTGCTTGTGTTCATGTCTTAATCGAGTATGATGTTGCCAGATTGGGCACCCTATATTTAGCAATATGGCATCCCATTTTTGGAGAGATTTTATCAATTATTGTGAATTAACGGGAAGAAGAAGAACACAAATGGGAAATTATTTTAATATTTGCAAAAGAGTGTAAACAATTGAACATAGAATAGTAAATATATGTTTTATAAATACTTTTCACGAATTTTTCGTCTGTTTCGCACTGTTCTTTCTTCGCAACTCATGACACCATTGCTACCAGATAGTGAAAATCCGCCACTTATTGCTTATGTGCCAGTTAGTGGAAGTCAGTTGTTTTCGTTGCAAAGTGCTAAACTAAAAGTGCTAGCTTGTAACGAAAACATGCCTAATATATAAGTTCAATAAAGTTCAATCTCTCTATGTTTTGAACACACGCGGCATTGTTTTCCAAGCGTAAACTTTTGTAGGAGAGAGAGGCTGGCGGAAAGACCTCCTGTGTCTCTCTCTCTCCTACAAACTTTGACACTTACTTGGAAAAAATTGTTTCGTGTGGTTGAGAGTATGTCAAATGTCGAAAAAATTTTAGCGTTGCCAACATGCGGCCATTACGATAGCTGCGTAATATTTCGATACGATTGCACTAACTGGCTTTTATTTATGTCATCATATCTTTATGTGATGCAGAAGAAGAAGAAACTTTTGGCAAACAATTGCGACGATTCTATTTGTAAACAAAATAGAGTTTTCCAAATTCATTCGTTTTCCTTTGGAGGAAGAATATTGAAAAATGGGTGTTCCAAAATCCAACTCAACCAGAGACAAGTTATTAAAGCTTATGTCCGAAAAAGAAAATCTGGAAATACAGATAAATGCCTATGGCAGTATGTTGGCGGAAGTAAGTATGAATAACATAATGATTTGCAAAATTTACGGTCAGAGGAGGAGAGATCTCAAAAGATCCAAGGTGAAAATTGTGCTGCCGGAAAATTTAAACATTTACCTTCTGTGGTATATGTACTTGTTATTTGAAATAAAATGAAATAATTTCCCATTACCCAAACAGAATGACAATATTGGCATGCACGGTCCATTAGTGGACCCGGAAGGATTTCCACGTAACGACATAGACATCTATAAGGTGCGCCAAGCAAGGCAGCAGATTATTTGCCTACAAAACAATCACAAAACTCTGATGAAGGCCATCGAACAATTGTTACACCAGGTACATGCCGAGGACAGGCAAGAAGCTGAACACGAACAACAACATTTAACGCAACAGACGTCGGATATGACTATAAATGGAAGCTCCACCGATGATTCTGAGGATATGGAGGCATCCGTTAATGGATTGAGACCAATTAAACCTTTTGTCAAAATAACCCGTGTCGATGCAGGTTCACCGGCTGAAAAGGCGGTAAGTGCTAGGCAAATAAAGAGTACTTATATTTTTAAAATCATAATTTTTCAAGAACAGAAGTTTTCAGGAGAATGAAAAAAACGGTTTAATCGTCACATTATTAATGGTTTTGTGAATATACTACATCCTGCTTAAAGGATTGTTAATGTATTGTAAAATCAAACAAGGAATTATAGAGATAAAGATTTATTGGCGGCAGCATAGCAAATATAAAAACAGCATTTTTGTTTGAGATTGAAATTTATTTCCTGTAATGAAGAATTAAATATATGCAGGTACATAGGTCATTATTGATAGGTCATTACACGAAATTTAGCCATTTTGTTTCATGTAATGAAGAATTGTGTATGCATGTATATCATATCATGATGTCGAGCAACTAAATTACCGGAAATTAATATCATTAAAATGGAAATGGTTTAGATTTGGGCTTTTCCGACGTTTTGACTCCGCTTCGTTCATACTAGCTTTTAAGCAAAAATTTTGAATATCGATTTAAAAAGTATATAGCTCGTTTGTAGATGGCCGTTGCGGAGTGTTTACTGAAGAATTCAAAACTACACAAAAAAATGTGTAATTTTGCAATTTTTGACAATTGGACACTTTTTGTATTCGAAAAATACATGACTATATGATCCAAATCAACATCATAGGTGAATGGCGCGTAATAGAAAAAATTTGATTTTGAAATACATAATAAAAAACACCTTTTGATAATATATTTTTTACTACTACGAAATTTAAGAATATAAAAAGGGCTATGTTCATTTAAAAAAAATAAAGCTTAATATCTATTTTTTTTTTTAATTTTTTCAAATAGATTCTAGAAACTATATTTGCAAAATCATGAAATTAAACAGTTATTTTCGCTCTCCTGAAAACTTGAATTTTTTCTTATAGCAGCTTTTGATTGTAAGCCCTATGATAATAATTGAATTCTAATTGAACACAAAACATTATTTTCTTTAGGGACTTCGCACTCATGATGAAATTGCGGAATTTGGCTCAATTAACGCGAATAACTTTAATAAGCAATTGTCCTCTATCGGCAACGTTGTGAGTCATATGCGTGACCAGAGGATACCATTGAAAGTCATGCGAAACAATGAAATTTTGGATATTATACTAATTCCCCAAAGATGGTCCGGTAATGGTTTGCTTGGTTGCAATATTGTGTTAATTGATTAAATTTCTTAAAAGGAAATATATTTAAAATTTAAATGTTTTGTATGGCATTACTTTGTTTGATATATCATATAAAATAAATTTTGTTTCTAGCTAAAAACTACCTACTTCAGTTATATTTTGATGAATCTGTGAGGGGACGATTTATTGATGTTATTTTTTAAGTTTTCTCACGGTGGAGATGAGCTGAAGATCAAAGGCTTTGCTTCGGCTATAGTTTACAAAAAATAAATAATGTAGGGAATACGATTAATAATAAGAGAATTGGTGAAAAATGATTGGATACTTACATCAGAGGCATAAGCTATTTTTATATAGAGCTCTCATTCAATCGCTAATTCATTTTTGTTATAGTTTCATATACAACAAGATTGGCACCATTTCCAGGTTCAATTTGAAAACATCAATTGGAATTTAGAAATTCGAAAACCTTAGCAGGCGAATTCAGAATTTTAGCTGTTGGGGCCAGTATAGCTCTATACCATTTCAGATCAGATCAAATAATCTATATATATAAAAATGAAACGGTCCATCTGTGTAATGGCATCACGTCAGAACGGCTGGACCGATTTGGCTCAATTTTTTTTTCAGTTCTTCGTATTTGCCTGGAGAAGGTTGTTACGAAAGAAAATTTTGGGAAAACCCTCCGGAAAAGTCGGAAAATTGGGAAAATCGAAAATTGCTATTTCTTGCGAGATTCCTACTGTTCCTATCTACTACTCTCTTTTTGAATCCAATTTTTTTTATTAATTTTCTATTAAGCAAAAAAGTTTTCTATTAAACATATGTACGAGTATGTGCTATTTTTCTTGCTGCAATTGATTCGAGTTTTGCGTATTGTTACACTGATTTCGCGTATCACATCGACAAACGGTACAAGCATTACGATCAATTAAAATTCAACGCGATATTTATCAGTTCGAAAATTTTTTCAGATAATAAGTTTGAGTATAAGTGGTAAGGTTATCTTATTGGATTGCGGGCACTGCAAAATCATAATTTCGGATGAATGCACGATGGCGCATAAACGAGCTCTGGAGGCAGTTGACCGAACGATGAAGGATTTACGACGTGATTTGAGACAATTTGGTGAGTCTATGATATTGCTGCCCGGAGATTTTCGTCAAACGCTTCCCGTCATCCCGAAATCTACTGCCGATGAAATTAATGCATGCCTGAAATCGTGGTCTTTGTGGCGGCATGTCAAGAAGTTGAAATTGACCACGAACATGAGAGTCGCGTTGCAGAACGACTCATCGGCTCTTGAATTCTCGAAACAAATGTTGGCGCTTGGCAATGGCCAAATTACTGTTGATGTTTCCACTGCATTGATATTGTTCCCGGCAAATTTTTGCGAGTTCACATCGTCGAACGAGGAACTCATCACCAAAGTGTTTCCAAATCTCGATTAGATTAGTGAACGGACAATATTAGCAGCGAAGAATAAGGACGTCGATAGCATGAATTTTATTATTCAAAGTAAAATCGAACTCGCTTGATGTGCCAGGAGCTCCGCCGCATAATTTACAGCTGAAGGTGGAATCGATCATAATCATGTTGCGGAATCTGAATCATCAGAAATTGTGCATAGTTCGCGGTTGTCCATTATGAAACTGATGGACAATGTGATTCAGGCGACGATCATCAAGGGAAAATTCAAAGGAGAGGAAGTCCTTATCCCACGAATTCCGATTATTCCAACTGATCTTTCATTCCAATTCAAGCGGATTCAGTTCCCTGTACGATTGGCTTTTACGATGACAATCAATAAATCTCAAGACAAATCGTAGGAAGTCTGTGGAATTAATCTCGAATTTCCCTGTTTTTCGCACGGTCATCTGTACGTTGCCTGTCTTCTGTCTTCGTTGTTTGTTGTTTATCACATCGCTCTCTACTGATTTCGATTCCTTTTAAACAAATCGCATTAAAATTTTAACTATCTGTGTTTTATTATCACTCTGGAGTTTATCTGAAGGCGTTAAATTGGGGCGAGGCGAAGTTCGCCGGGTCCGCTAGTTTATTTACTTATAAATTAAAAACATTAATTGAAAATGTTGACATTTGAATTTAAATATAACTTTTTGAATTTCAGACAGAATTTAAAATAGGTTTTTATTAATTTTAATTGATCTTTTTTAAAATTCATAATCATATAAATAGAAAGTAGAACAAGTGCTGGCGGCAAATCACGGCATTCGATATCGAAAACTTTTCGATGGAACAGCCAATATAATTTTTGGTAATAAGATAAAGTGAACGTTGGTATTATTTGAAATTTTTAACGATAATAAAAAACCCATTTCGATCGTAAACTACTCGATATCGAATGCCGTGATTTGGCTCCTGAAACCAGTGGTGGTAGCCGTTTTTCTATGTTAGCTCTTGTTTTCGAGATATTCGGGCACGAATTTAGCTGGGAAAATTGAAAGTTTATCTATTTTAATAGGCAAGTAGGCTTCGAAATACACACTTCAGCACAAAGAGCGAAAACAGTGGACCTTTTGAGAATTATTTATCTCAAAACACTCGAAACCTCTCCGCTTCTCAGCACCAAATCCATAAAAATTTGCAATCAAAACATATCATATGACAAAAATATTCCTCGCAAAAATATACTGTAGATCATTTCGCAGATTTCGAGTTATTACACAATTTGTATATTTTTTGTACTCATTGCAGAACATATTTTTTCAGATTGCTTTTGGCTTACATTTTTGTAAACCTCTCCGCTTCTCAGCACCAAATCCATAAAAATTTGCAATCAAAACATATCATATGACAAAAATATTCCTCGCAAAAAAATTCTGTAGAAAATTTCGCAGATTTCGAGTTATTACACAATTTGTATATGTTTCTACTCATTGCAGAACATATTCTTTCAGATTGCTTTTGGTTTATATTTTTGTAAATTATTTTTTGGCTAGTGTTTATGAAAATAACGAAGATAACAGATATTATGAAATACATAGGTATTTTTCTTAAAGGGGACTCGAAGTAATTTTTGGTGGCTTTACTGTACTGGCTTTCACATCCAACAACATTTTGTGGATTCGGATTTGCCAATTGCCCTTTTTCGCGTAAATCGCGTTGATTTCGGACATCAGTTTCTTATGTATTAGTATCAGGTTTTATTACAAAACAAATTGAAATATGAAATTTGGGTGTGGGTGTGGGAAGCGGAGTCGCATGTTTTCCTCAATTTCATATTTTCTTATTTTTTTTATTTATTCTTATTAGATTATTTCATTTCATTTTATTTATTTCGTACAAACTTGTAATTCAAAGCCGTCTGGCCAATTAAACATAAATTACAATATTCATACAACTAAGCTTTTTAACCCAGGGTAAAAAATACTCATTGGTATATAATGATTTCTTTAAAACTAAGTAATTATATAAGGAATAAACATTAAAAATACAGATTGGGTATACAGAAAAGTATTTAGGATAACTAAATAGCTACTCAGTTTTAAGTTAAATCCTAATACATATAAGGACAAATTTATAAAGTGTTCCATAAAATAGAAATATTAATTAAAGATTTTTACGTTACTTTAATTAAGCGCAGTTTTGCATAACAACAAATAAAAATGTCATTGAAAGTTGTGAAGTAGCCTATTGAAGAGTGTAGGGAGTGAAATGCTAAAATGTTTCATATCATTACGTAATGAATTGTAAAGTCGTGCTGCTCTTACTAGAAACTATTCAGTCAATAGGTGGACAACCCTAGGAATAAGTAATTGATTTCTCCTAGTTGTATGACAAAACACCATTGATTGACACAAAAAAAGGGGAGACTGACTTTTATTCAGTTTAAAAGTCAGTCTCCCCTTTTTTTCAGTTATTCATAGTTTTTCTGAAAACGTTGTACAATAAATCTTACGATGTGAAACTGTTATATCTTTCAAATTTGGTTTGAAAGAGAGAGAAAGGAATATTGCGGCCTACTAATATAATACAGTGGTTGTTTTAACGGGTGATTTTTAACCGTTCGAGGTTTTTAAAATTAAAAACTCCAGAAAATTTGTGTACCGTGCGATGATTACCGTCTTTTTTATTTGCCCAAAATGGATAAATTGGATTTAGTTCAACAAGACGGAGTCACATGTCACATTGCACATGATATCATAGACATATTGAGAGACGAGTTTGGTGAGCAATTAATCTCGCTTTTTGGGCCATTGGCCATGTTGTTGCTTGATATATTTTTTAACGATAGACCAGAGCCTCTGGTGGCAATCGAACCCACGACCCCCTAACTCATAGGCGCGCATGCTACCAACTCACTCAAAATCATCCGTTAAATTTATATGTTGTAGTGCAAATGATGCAACTTTATTAAAAACCAATTATTGGCAGTTTCAAAGTCATTTGGGCAAATAACAAATAAATCAAAATACGCATTTTACTATTTTTCTGCGCAGAGGCAAAATAAAGACATATTTTCAAAGACATAGAGCACAATGCAGCCCTGATTTTATCCTTCGTTGCATTCGACGCCAAAAACCGAAAATATATCTGGAGCGCACTTTCAGCAAGAGGTTCACCTTCCAAAATTGTATCTTTAATCAAGAATAGTTACTATGGAACGTCATGTAGAGTACTGCACGGAGGCAACGTTTATTACTACCAACGGGGTTCGGCAAGGTTGCACACTGTCACCCCCACCTTTCACCACAGTATTGGACTTGGTGTTCGAAAAGCTCGATACATGTCCGACCGCCCTTAATTGGAGACTTTTTAATGAACTTGGAGACCTAGAGTAAGCAAATGGCATGGTTCAAGTAAGCAGCTACACAGACATGTAGCAACATTAGATAATTTGTTGTAAAATACAGCTTCTAAATAAATGTAAGTCAATCGGTATTTCTCTTCAAGAGTTATTGTGCGCTGCAAAACTCGTTGAAAAAGTACCTAAACCTGCCGTCCACAGAAATGTGGGGGAGACAAAGTGGCACCTGTATGAGAAAAATTAAAAAAAACCTCAATTCTAAACTTATGTACGAACCGAATGACAAAGCCGGTCCGGATAATCTGATCGAGCACATTACAACATCATTCAATAGTTCCCTTGACGTAGACTGTCGAAAACCAAGGTACAAGGGTAAAACTAAACCACAATGTTGAACTTTTGAGTTACAAGCTAGAAAAACAGCCTGCAACAAGGCCAAATCTACTGGGGTCACTAATGACTGGGATGCCTATAAAGAGAAACTCAAAATCTATATGAATGAGCTTAGGAAAGAACAAAGACATTCTTGGTACACCTTCTGTGGAGAAACAGAAAATGTATCGGGTTACCTGTAGAATAAGGGAAACAACAACAGTCGCTAAAACTACTTTATACATTTCCCGGGAAATTCACCAACAGAACTCGAGGAACAGAACGACCAATTCGAGAGCGAGAGGATTGCAAGCGTCGCTAGCTTTTTGTCTTAGAAATCCAGAATCAGCTGGGCGAATAACAGCTTTGAGCCCTTTAAATCACCTAGACAAGACGGAACGAACTTGTTTACAACAAGGCAAATAATTCAAAGCCTGCTCAATAAAAGACGCATAACAACAAGTCTTGGGTCCAGAACTGTAACAAGGTTTGTGGACAGATGGACCTCACAAGGAGGATAACTGTCTCCACTAATTTGGGAGATATTGGTGAATGGAATCCTGGTAGATATAAATCGTTGCGGATGCAGAAACTGACAAATTCCTCAGCGTCCTCATAGACATCCTACAGGTGGATGTCTTGGGTCCAGAACTCTAAAAAGTTTTGTGTACAGAGGGACCCCATAAGGTACAGATCTGTCTCCACTAATTAGGAAGATTTTGGTGAATGGTAAAACAAATTCCTCAGCGTCCTCAGGGACATCCTACAGGTGGCTCCGAACAAATTGGTTAGATGGGCTAGAAGCTGTGAGTTGGGCGTTAACCCGAACAAAACAGAACTGGTTCTAATTACTAGGTAGAATAACATGTGGTCCAACATGTGGACTCTTCTCGGATAAGTGGAAAAGAGTAGGTATTTTCTGAAAGGGCAAAATATCTAGGAATAATTCTAGATAAGAAATTGTCATTCAGACTTAACGTACTGGAACCTGTAAGAAAAGCCAATGTCGCATTATTTTCCTGCAGGATGCTGTACGGTTGTGTTGGAGCTCTCTCCTAAAATCATCCATTGGATATAAGCATCAGTAGTTCGCCCAATACTGTTGTACGGCATTGTGGTGAGGTGGACGGCAAGAGATAAACGATCCATTACGAACCAATTACACTGTACAACAAATTTTTGTCATCAAATCTTTCCTGAACGAAACCAATTGGACATGAGGGGTTTTGCAAAGTTAGCTAGAATTTTGTTTTATTTCCCAAAGAATAATTAAATGTATTTTGGGAAATACAACCGAAAGATTGGATGCTGTTCTTTTGCTGATACATGACAAACAAAAAATAAAATTACTCGACATAAATAAATGTTCAACATTTTGTTCAAGAACAGTATATGTAGTCAAAAATAATCTCGTGTGGATAATAACGTGTGCAGAATATGTTGTGCAAAATGTTTTACATAAAGCATGGTACTATGTTCCGGTTTCACGCTGAAATCCCATACAAAAATCAAAGCTGTGAAAAAATGAGTGAAATTTTTTCAATTATGGTACTGTGTTTATTTCAACGTGAGAAATTGACATTTTGCGCCGCTATAAATTGAGCGATTGCACACAGTCACAGCCGCCACGACAATGTATACGTTTCGTATGGAAGAAAAAAATCGTCGTCGCCCGACTCGCACACCAGTTTTTCGTCGTATTGTAACTTTGTTACTATTATTTTTTTGGCCGCGAGAGATTCAACAGTTTGATGTAGGTAAATATTACTTATACTTTTCTCATGTGATTTTCTAAGTATTTACAAAAAAACCCTTAGAATAAACGACAAGTGGCACGACACAACAGCAGTCACAACCACAGCAAGCCATTTTTCCAGCAAAAATGGTATTTGTTTCGCGACAACATAGCAGTAGTGGTGGAACTTCAATTGAGCAACTGGAGATCGAAATGTGTCCACCATCTTCATCGCCTCCCGCCTGTACAACGATTTTGCCCAGAAAGTTGTGATTTGCTGCGCCCAGTCGTGACGACGACGATGAAACAAAAGACAGTAATAGTCTACTATCAAAACGAAGCATAGAACCCAGTGGAAAAATGTCGGTGATAAGACACCAACAACGATGTCAATTTCGCCACCATATCGTAAGGTGCGTGCTCTCAGATTGTTCTATACGCCAGCAACACCAAAAACCATTTTGGAAAAGTCATCGGGAAAGTGTATAAACCGCCTGTCTGCCGCTGCAGCAGCGGATATAACAAGAATCAGGATATAATAAGTAAGCTGACGAGTGACAAAGGGTGAGAAGTGATTCAGTTAATTTGTGGCATTTTGTTTTGCAGGTCTTATGGCTTACTATAAGAAACGTTGCCGCTCCCAATTCGGTCTTGAGAATCTCAGTAATCGTTCACTGCAATTGTTTCATAACGGCGACGATGGTATAAAAAAACGATAAAGAACACACAGCGGAAATGCACCAGGCTTCCAAGAGACTGGCATTACAGGACAGTGCCTGAATCGTTTGGATGGCTGCACTTATGCCATTAACAAGAACATTAAACCAGTGGCTGGAAGTTCTTTTGAGTAAGTTGTAAGAGTAAGTCGAACACCGGGACGGAATTAAAGTAAAGAGATAAAACGAGAGATTCCTCTTCGACTTCAAGTGAAATTTGGAACAAAATTTAGAGCCATAGAAAATGTGTTAAATCTTTCACTATTGCTACTGTAATATAGAATATTTATTTATCTACATTAATATTATATCTTGGGGATCTTAGGGCAGCATTCATTGTCAGGCATACAGAACAAACGATAACACATAATAGTTATAGAAAAAAAGTGTAAGTGAAAGTTTTTTTTGGTGGATCATAACAATTTCATGTAAAGAAAATATTACTCACACAGTATTCACGTTTCGTAGATGTGTAAATTATAATAGCCGACATTTACATATGTATTATTATTTAATACTGCGTATTATGCTTCTATCAAGTTATTTATTACTCGGAGTTAGCAATCATAAGCGTTATTAAAGCATAAAGCTCGACAACGACCTAATCAACGTCTCATACAAGAGACTGTTAGAATAACTCTACAAAAGCTATCGAAGCAATAAGATTGTACTTACGACATACACACATCGCTCACCTACTTCAAGACTCGTAACTCAAAATTGAAAATTGTCGAGATGTGTAACTTAAGTCCGTATAATAAGATAAATAAGATAAAATAGGAAGTTTAAAAAAGGTAAAATAATCCAAAATATGATTGTTTACTTATAAACTAAATTTCGTTGAGATTAATTAATGGATATTTACAAAATTCGCATTTCTGTAAGACAACCTCAAAAAATTTTAAATTTGAGTTATAACAGTCTTGAAGTAAGTGAGCGACATATTCACTCTAAACAACAAAGGCAATTCGTCATTATCTGCTATGTGATGAAAGCGATTTCGATAAAATTGCTCTCAAATTACTTCCTCCTAATTTTACCAATTCATGAAGTTTTTCGCATTTCTCACTATAAAGACAGCGAATAACGTTAATTTTTCGATTTTATCGAAATATACCTGTATATTAGACAGTATATTTCCAACGATTCTACAGACGTTTTGGCTAAAACCTGAAGGTGGTGGAAAAATAGCCTTAAAAGAAAGAACCTAGCCATATGTTAGAGAAAAAATATCGCGCATTTAGTGCAAGAACGTCGCAATTTAAAATTTCTAGGTGCCCACACAAAAATGTCCTGCACTTCAAAACGTAATTCTTATTGGTGGATATTTTGGATCTATGGGGTAGGCAACTAGAATTCTCAAACTTAGAAATTGATTTTATCCCATTCGATTGTCAGGTTAATTTTCTATAGGCTACACAAATCGCCATAGGCGGAATTTCCAATTTTGAGTTGTGACTTTCATGCACTAAATGAGCGATATATTCAGAATTTGGAGCTATATGACATTTGAACTTGAGCGCAATTAATAAGATAAAGCATTCTTAAATAACATAGGTTTAAAAAAAATCTCTTAAAATAAATCATACCGCAATTATTGTAGATGAACGTTGTCGGTTTGTCTAACTGACCTGACCACTTTGTCGAGAAATGTATTTCGTCTGAGCATACTTATTTGTTACTTCACTCATGGCTCTTTTAGCCAACAAAGTTTCAATGTCATTCAATAACTTATTATATCATTTTTCTTTAACTTTCAGAAAACAAGCCCTCAACGAAGTATGGGCTCATGCAGTTTTGGGAAAACATGATAATGTTGTATCGGATCCGTCAATAAGAGCGCTACAAAAGTTTTTTTTAAATTTTCGACGGTTTGCAAGCATAAATCGGCCGATACTGCTGCAATTTCACGTTCACGACGTAGCCCCACAGGAAATAGTCTAATCGCACGACCGAGGCGGCCAATCGACTGGACCATTTCGTGAGATAACACGTTCTCCAAATTTGGTTTCCAATAAATGGCATTCGCTGTGTGGCTTGTGGCGCCGTCCTGTTGGAACCACATGTCCTCCAAGTCCATATCATCCAATTGGGGCCAAAAATATTCGGTTATTATTGAACGGTAGCGATTCCCATTCACAGTAACGTGCCGGTCTTGATCATCACGGAAGAAGTACGGCCCAATGACGCCGCCGGCCCATAAACCGCACCAAACCGTAATTTTTTCGGGATGCAATGATGACTCATGGAGTACGTGTGGATTGCTGTCTGACCAATAATGCATATTTTGTTTATTGACGAAACCATTCAGCCAGAAATGAGCCTCACCGCTGAAGATGATTTTTCGATTTTCGCGCTCTTAACGTTGAGGCCACTGACTCCGAATTTCGGTAGTAAATTTTAATAATTTCGACTCGTTGGCTCGTATATCTTTCCATCATGAAATGGCAAACGTTACTGAAGAGAAATGTCAAAAGAGCGGCAAAAAATGTGGCGTCGTTTGCTGTCCCTGTCGGTCTACTTTTGTAGTGTCCCTGTTGAAAAACCCTTTTCGTTATTATTCCGCCTAGGCTGAAGATAATCATATGCTAATACAAAATGAATATTGTAATGGTGGTAGTCTGCAATCTCTACTTCAGAAGCGTTTTCTAGTAGAATCATGCGAATTCTAATTTTTATTGTGTTTTTTGTAGTAATTTTAAATATACATTACCGTTTAGCTAAATTAAATAACAAGTATTGCCTCACTTTTTAATGATGACGTTAATAAAAAAGGCAAACAACATATTCAAAGTTTCTGTAAATAAGAAAATATTTATTATAAAAAATTAGTTCATATTTATATTTATTTTGTTCTTTATTTGTTCATATAATAACAAAATATATCCACATTATTTACTATATTCGTAACGAGTCATCTTGTCATCTCTTCATTTATCCACCCTATGCTATGACTGTGTATGTTATATTTGAATTTTTTTAATTTCTTTAATATTACATATTTGTTAAGCATTATTTATGATAAAATAAAATTTAAGAATAAATCACATTCCTTTTAATATTACTTTTCTAATTTCGAGAGATATACGAGATGAACATAAACTATAATAGTTATGCCCGGCCGCACAAATTCATGGTGTCATTCAGGAAATTCAATCTTTCCGCAAAGGTTTCCTGCATATGATGTCACCTGTAATCCTTTTGAGGTCTATAACGGGGGAGATAGTTGACATTTGAGTAAAATAAGGGTGGTGCTAGACACGTTCGTATGGAAAATATGACATGGTTTTTCCTACGGGAAATGCATTTTGGTGACAGCGGCATCATCGTCGTTCAACGCTCAATAAAAAT
Source organism: Eudasyphora cyanicolor (assembly GCA_963930755.1). Classification (NCBI taxonomy): domain Eukaryota; kingdom Metazoa; phylum Arthropoda; class Insecta; order Diptera; family Muscidae; genus Eudasyphora; species Eudasyphora cyanicolor. Next base: position 224,557,786 of record OZ005734.1, on the reverse strand, counting down.
ATTTTTAGTATGATGACTTACTACACGTAACAATATTTGGAAAATAGTGAATACATTTTCGTACAAAGATCGCAATAGGACATGTTACAAAGATGCATCAACATTTTTTTATAACAGATGCTGAAAAGCATTGTCGCTAGGGAGTGGTTATGGAACTCCGCCTTTATTTTAGGGGGCGATTAGTGTTACAAAGTTATTGTGGCACATGCCGCTCCCTTATACTCTGTCTATTGTTGAAAACTTAACACTATTTTTCGTGGATGATGACTGGTTTGCATCATTTCCAAATTTCGTTTTCGGATTTGTATTTGATGTACTGGATTTAGGGGTTTGAGAATTTGATTTATCGCCTCCACCTTCTCCCTTGTCTCCAACGTCGTCATTCGGACCTGTAGATTTACGTCGATGTGGTTTAGGTTTAGCCTCTTGATGGTCGTCCTTATATTCATTACGTTTTGTTGATGACTTATTTGACGACGACAATGAGTGACGAGGAATGTTTATTATGTTTTGAATAGGAATGTGAGGAAGATGATTTTTCTAGATCATTTTCACTAGCTGATTTGTTATGTGATGACGAGGAGTTTTGGTGTTTACTGTCTCTGCCATCCTTACTGCTGCGATGTCGATCTTATCCTTTTCCCTATCGTGAGATTTTCGACATTCTTTTGAATGTTTCTTGTATTTTGATGATGCCTATGAATCGACTTCTCTTCCCCTTTCTCTGTGTTCTCTGCAATCACTGTGGCGTAGTATTTGTAGGAATGGACGTTGAATCCTCAATGCTGGAGCCAAAACTCAATTCCTGGGCATTTGGTGTTCTCTCCAAGTCATCTTCTCTCTGCTATTATTCACCAAAGCCGATTTTGCAAACGAAGTACACTTCGTTTCATCGGGTAGGGGAGATACTTGAGAGTTATCCAAATTTATTTTAATTTAATGTATTGATTTCACTTTAAATTTCTATTTTTGTTTTCAAGAATTTTTGCACAATGAAAAACAACGTAAAACACAAACATAAATAAATACACATTAAAGTGACATTTCGAAATAATATTGTGAGACTTCAGTAAAAAGCGTTCCATTTTTCAACTTGAAATAATGTTTTGCGGAATTTTTTCACGCTGAAAAAACATAGTACCCACCTTAAAGGTGGGTACTATGTTTTTTCAGCGTGAAAAAATTCCACAAAATGTTATTTCAAGTTGAAAAATGGAACGCTTTTTTACTAAGGTCACATTGCATTTTTGAAGTGTGTGCGTCGAAATGTCACTTTTTTTATGTATGTGTGTTTGTATAAGCATGTGCATTTTTTCCTTTTTGCTTTTCTTGAAAACAAACACGAGTTTAAATTAGAATCAATAAGCAATTAAATGGAATAATGCCGACTTAGAATATAGTTAATTTAAATTGCAGATGCTTGTGAGGCATCAGAAGCCAGGGTAATACAATGTTACAAATAACAAAATAATTTCCTACTGTTGTACGAATATAAATAAATAAGATGATGTTTTAAACCGAAAAATATGTTTTATTATTATTTTTAAAGATTTACATTATATTTGTGGACAAATATAAATTAAACTTCCATCCATAAACGGATTTTCTTCTTCCAACTCCTATGATTGGCCAGAACTCACTATATTCTTTATAACCATTTAAAAACGAGATCACAGGCACTGTCCAATTCCATTGTCCTACTGCTTCGGCAGCATTTGCCGTCCACAAAGTTTTCCAGGCTTTTCGTCACGATTGTTCTAAACATACAAACGTAAATGTACATACGTAATTATAAGACAAATTCCACATTATTACATATAGTTACATGTCCTTCCAGTGTTTTGCACTTTTTTGCTTTGCTATCCAATCGGAATGTCGCTCTTCTCGTTTATTCAATATACATAATTATTTTCTGTTCCAAAGCTTTACATTAGTTTTCTTTCAGATAATTTAATATTGTATTCTTTATTAGGAAATGTTATCGCTAAGATTGACAACAATTGAATTTCTCGCGGACAAATATGAATATAAATAAATAGGAGTACAATGCTGGCGGCATTCAATTTGTTGCAGCGTTCAATTAAATTGTAGCGGCGCAAAATGTCAATTTCTCACGTTGAAAAAACATAGTACCACAAATGAAAAAATTGCACTCATTTTTTCACAACTTTGATTTTTGTATGGGATTTCAGCGTGAAACCGGAACATAGTACCGTGCTTAAGGGACACTGCCTGATAGGCGAACACGACAGAAGGTTAGGTATTGAGTTCAATGACTTCTACAGGAGCTGTGGTGATAAGGTAGAAGTGGAAAGCATTGTACACCTGATTTGCTTCTGTCCCTCATTAAGTAAACGTAGTCTGAATATACTGGGGTCGGTCTTTCTAGGAAGTCTGACAGTACTTTCGGATACCGATATTCGTGCTATTGATTGTCTTTGTTTGTCAAACAGTTTGGTTTCGATGAGAATCATCTGAGCCCGTGGTATCACTAGGGACCTGAGCTGACTGCCACCCTAACCTAACCTGACTGGCACACTAACCTAAGCTAGACACATTAGCAAAGCTTTAAAATTATTTATATACATATTTATCCTCTAAATTGAGGTAATAATTATATTGTTGAAAAATTGGCATCCACAACTATAACATAACGTATTAGTAAATCCAAAGATAGAATATAGAAAAAACCCTTCTGAAGCACATAACACATGGAACGCTTTTCGTTGAGTTGTCTCTATGGCATTTGTTTAACTTACTGCTTTTGAAAACCCTTATTCCGTTACTTGGTTTCGTACAACAACCTGGCGATTTGCACCACCAAATGGTTGGCAACACTGCGACAGGACATTAGATTTCCTTTTTCCCTCATCTTTCTTTGCTTTGCATTTGTCAGTGAGTATTCGAGTATCCTCGTTGCCGTCGTCATCGAGCTTATTAAAATTGAAAGCGCGTGCAACAAACGTAGAAATTCGCGACACAAAAAAAAAAGTGAAAAGAAAATAGTTAAATGATAAATGAAATATAAGAAAAAGCATAGTTTGCTGAATAAAATAAAATGGAAAATGCATTAAAATTCATGAGAAAAATGTAAGAAATGTGAAAATGAAGTGATAAAGTTGAATTGAATTTGTGTGTGTGCGTGAGCAAAAAGAAGCTAATGCCACAAGCAGTGCGAAAAAAAAGATATCCTTTTTTTGGTCTTTACATAATGACTACTGCATACATATGTATATACACACACGCGTACATATAAATGTGCAGGCATACACACGCACGCACATATGTATGCGTAAATGATTTTTGCTGTTGCTCTTGCTTTTCTTTACTGATGTGTGTTACGTTGTGTTGTTTTTTCCTTCACATTTCCGTTTAAAAGCGTCTATGTGTATTCATTTGTACACACATGCATACACACATACGTATGTACAACACTTTGCAGCAAAGTAGGCAGACAAACGGACGGACGGACAGACAGACAATTTTAGTAAATTGTTGGCTTGTTGGAATACGGAATACTTAGTTAGTATTAGTAGAACAAATGTGACAGTTTGTCGAATGAACAAACAAACATGCATACACACATACTATGTATGTATGTATTTATATGTAGTAACTTTCCTTCCCCCTTTTTCAGTCTATAGTTCCCATTATAGCTGGTTGGTGGCCACTGTCAGTGTCATCGTCATTATTACTTTTTGCTACTACTGCTTCTTCTGTTTCTTGTGATGATACTGTTGTTGTTGCGAAACAATGTCATCTGAATTAGTGTCATAATGATAAATATAAAGCAATTTTGTATTCTCTTACTTCAACTTCTTTGCTCCTCCGCCGCTCTCTGGCTCTCTACTCGTCACACACTGTCTCTCTCACTCTCTCTCCTTGCCATTACTTTTTGTAGCGGTAACCCAAATGTCCTTTTTTATTTTAATTAATCTTGTGGACACAAAAAGAGCTGAGAACAACACTTTTCGCTGACCTCTTGATACAATTAAAATAAAATAGAACAAAACAAAAACTATATTTATTATTCTCATCAACTATTTTAAACCCCTATAAACGTTGACTTTATACATGACTTCATTTTCTTGCTATTTTTGCATAGCTCATTCCTTAAATAAAACCAACCACCACCTCCACGGCCGTCGCCGCCACGTCCTCCTGCACCGCCCAGTAAGCGTAGTGCATTTTCGTCATTACTTTCAAGGAAGTGATTCTCATATGAAACTGAAATTTTATTTTAAATATAGAATTCATTGGCCTGTGAATCGTTGGGCAACAACAAAAACATCACTTCACACATCTCCTTGTTGGTAGAGTAGTAGTAGTCGTCGTTCGTACATAGTATGTGGTCCCCTTCGTCGTGTTGGTAGGTCGATCCATTAAGGCATTTATTTACCCATGTTTATTGGTTACACTGCCGTTTCTGCCGTCTTGGGTCCGTGAAGCGGCATTGGCATCAATTATTCAGTCATGTTGCGCTGCGTAAAAAACACTAAAACTCCTCACATAACATCTCCCATCTCATCTCGTTGTCGTCCTCGTGTTTCTCTAAGTGCGAGTATGTGTACTGCCTCCTCTGCGGTGTTGCCGTGTTGTAACGTCAAAGTTCGTCATGGTGGTGTGGTAGTCGTCGTGTTGGTGTGTATGCAGATGCTGTGTCCCAAATTAAATTTAAAACTTTGAACCAAATTTATTTCGTCCAAGGAAAAAAAGAATTTTGGTAATCAAAGCGAAAATTTAATTATTTCTACACCATTTCCTAATGTATTTGTAGTAATAGAGAGCAGTTTGATTAGACTTTTTATATACACCGATTTTTCTATGCGATTTTTGAGCGGCAAATCGCACGGGTTCCTTACTGATTGACCTAGCTATGTTCCCTTGCGGCTCAATAAGATTTGGCTAATTATAAACATAAGGAGAATTCATACCTAGGTTTAGGTTAAGGTGGTAGCCTGCTTTTCCAGCTCACATAGACCAATGCAGGTCCCTGTGATACCACCGGCACAGATGTCCCTTATCGAAACCAACCTGTTTGATAAACAAAGTTATCAATAGTATGAATATCGGTTCCGGAAAAATATGTTAGGCTTCCTAGAAAGCCCGACCCCAGTATATTCAGACGTTGTTTAGTTAGTGAGGGACAGCAGCAAAGCTGGTGCTCAATGCTCTCCACTTCTTTCTCGTCACCACAGGTCCTACAGAAGTCTTTGAACTCAATACCTAACCTTATGGCGTGTTCGCCGATCAGGCAGTGTCCCGTCAGAACTGACACTAACGTAGACAGTATTGTCCTCACTAGTGCGAGAAGACATTTTGACCTTCTCCGTTCGTATCATGGCCACATTTGTCTAACTACTCTACAGGTGCCGATTTCTGTCTATCTTTCATTGGACTGCTTAAGCCAAATGGACAGTGGCGCATCAATATGTTCTTCCGAGAATTTGTAATGTCATCCCTTTCCTAGCAAGTTCTTCAGCTTTGCAGTTCCCCGATTCAGAGACTTGCCACTTCCCTAATTGTATTTGTTCGGCTATGAGCTATATCGGTACTGAGTTCTTTACAGCGCACTCTTTAGTCAACATTATCATCAAGATTCGAATCATCTATGTAGAAGTGGATATATTTTCTATTTCCTGTTGTTCTGCCAACCTATTCCTCTCTGGCAGGTATCTTAGTGGTGAAGAAGAAGGTATGAACCTAATAAGGAAAAATTTAATAGTTGTCGGGTTTTAACATTAGCAAAGTATGCTTACTTCCTTGAGCCCAGGCCTGTCGTTGTCGGGAGAGAGCGGGTCACATACACAGAAGGTGTTCTTTTGATTCCCCCTTCTCTCCGCCACCGGAGCTTCTGTGTTTCAATCTCAATCTCGCAAGAGTTTCAATCTCTTTCGTGCCGTCCAATAAGACAGTGGCCCGTCATGTCAGACACGATAAGTGAGACGCCCGGTCTCGCGTTGGTGCATTTGGTGTTAAGGCAGGGCCAATGGGAATGTATGCGGATCCAAACTAATGACCTCCAGTCATTTATTGCAATAAGGGCACTATCTCTCAAGAAGAGATTGCAGATCCCTAGATGCATGTCCACATATCCCAGTTGCCCTGCAACAATTAAGATAATTCGTAGTCTTTAAAGCACATCTAATTTACAGTTCTTGGTATGTCTCTGTTGTCCGGCACACAAATCAGGTGAAAGTTAAGTCAGCGATGGATGCCACACGAGCCGAATCATCGTAATATCCCCCTTTATACGAATTCTTCGGTAAGACAAAGTGTTTTTACAAATATTTAGCAAACCAGAAATGGTCAAGCAGATCCGACTGTTAAATCACTAGATCCCTCTAGTCAGCCACATCAAAATGAAGGACCTGAAATCTTATGAATCTTACAAAGATGGATATCTGTTGTCCGGCAACCAAATCAGGTGAAAGTTGAACTGTTAAGTCAGCGATGGATGTCACAAGAGCCGAATCATTGTAATATTCACCTTGATACGAATTCTTCTGTAAGATAGAATGTTTTTACAAATACATGATCCAAAATCTGGAAGCTCTGTCATCCCACGATATCGACAGGATTCTGGGCTTCATACAACGTTTCAGGAAACATCCTGTCCTAGAAACCCCCTTTTCCATTCCGCCTTTTACTCTGCCAGTCACCCACCCTTTTTAATCTCTTCTGACCTCTGATTCCCCTCTCTCATTCTATCGTTTTCCGTATTCCTATCTTTGACAGGACGAACACAATGGACCAAATGGTCTCCGAGTGAAGTGTTACACGCCAGTAATGGTAGTGTCATTAACCTAACCTAATCTAACCTAACTGTTAAGTCAAATCGTAATGAGATCTGCGGTAGTTGATGACAGTTTTTGGGTTCAGGAAGACAGTTCTCAGAGACTTTATAGTCCACGAATCTCCTATGTTCTGGGATACCATCTGATCTATCGGGTATTATAGTGAGATACTTATTGTCAAGAACTGGTTCAGACATAGTGTAATCAATAATGCCCGGGAGGTCAGGCATTGTGTCTGAGATTATGGCCGTGGCCATTTGCAGACCAGAGGGACAGTTCCCTAAGTCTAATAATAGTAGTTGCCGTATATTACATCGATATAATGCCTAGCAGGGTTAAATGTAGTATAACATTTAATGCCGCAGTCGGTTTCGTTCTCAACGCACCATTGTTGATGTTGAAGGAGTACTCGTAAACTTCTCTCTAACCGCTATTATCACGTCAAAAAAATTCATCTTCTCCAGAGAAAACAGAATACTAATCGAGGAGAGTTTCTATAGATGAGAGATTCCCAAGGGGGTGTTCTGACATCTCCATACTCAGTGGAGAAATATCTAGACCTGCCAAATCGCCGCCTTTCGAACAGCCACATAATGATGCCTTATGTCCACATGGCATAACTCCCATGAGGAGCATAATTTTATATTATCAAAGCAGTACAAGTTTATCGATTATCGTTGCAGTCCTTCAAACTATCGCCTTCTGGAAAGCTCTCTTTGCCCAAACAGGTCAAAATTGGTCATAATGATCTAGAGAGAGATGTCCAACGAAATAAAAGAGACCATATTGATCAGCGGGTCGGAGTGACATTCATTCGAATGCCGTCTCAGCAATAGTAAACAGTCATCGAGTGAGTTTTGTCCCCGAAGAATATCTTCCACCAGTAGCACTTGAGGAAGAGATTCTAAAGCGACGAACCAGAACTATGCTGGTACAGCTAATGCCGTAATTCATACTGGACAAGAATTCGTAAGGAATGCAGCTGCACCCTTACCTGTCTTGCTGGACAGGTAAGGGTGCAGCAAGATCCCTTACCTGTCCAGTAAGGGATCTTGCTGCACCCTACTAACCGCCCAGCGAAACTTACAACTTATACAGGTGGCTTCCTTCCTGCAAAGATCCCTTGGGCAGACAAAGATAACTTGTGAACCACAAGCAAAGTCATTGGCCGGTCCATGGCAAATTAGGCAGCATCAGTCTGGTCGTCTAATGGAGTCATAAGCAGTGGAGAAATATCTAGACCGCCACCCCACGTACAGCTACAGGGTGCCTTCTAATGTTCTCATAGGATGACCTGCATTATAAGTCGCGGGAACGAAAGTTTATACTGTTGATGAGACTACTGAGTGAATGTCACTAAAACCAGCTGATCAATAGGGAAGGTCTCTTCTGACCTGCCTTTTATAGGTTCGAAAGGCCGCGGCAGTAATTCCCAAGCAAAACCTTTGCTTGGATGACAGCATGGATCGTAAATGAAGTCCTCGGAGAACATCCTCCACCTGTAGCACTTGAGGAAGAGATTCTGCAGCCACGAACCAGGTCTGATCTAGCACAGCTGTGATCCCGTCGGTCGATAAGATCTGGTTCCGCCTTAATTCGTCATGTGCAAGTATTCAGTAACGTGACGAATGTCTGTCTTGTTTGTCGATCAAAAGCCTCCCGATAAACTGCCCAGCACAACCGACTCAGATAGGTACAAAATTGTCACTCGATAGATCAAAGCGCATGACAGTTTTTTTAGTACCAGACAATATTGATGTAATGGAAACTAGTATTCAAAAAGTTTTGGTAAAAAATAAGGTCCTGAATCGTTCATAAATATAATAAAATTTATAATAGGAAATAGGAAATAATTACCTGCAAATGCTGCTAATACAGAGGATTCCATTTAGCAAATAAACGCCTAATTTTCACCTGAAACAAATAAAAAATGCACAAATTAGAAATGAAATCTTGTAATAAGAAATTTAGAGAAACGGGTTTGTTTTTTGAAAAAAAGGCCTGAACAGAACTATCGGATGGAACGAGTCACGGCAACCCTAAACTGCTGCTTGTTCCAAAATTAAACAAAGTGCCATAAAAGGAACACCATTTTCTTCATGCTCCATAGGATAGACTTGTGCAACGACATAGCAATTTTATCCTTAACACATTCCACTATTGGGTATATCAGGAATGATGCTAGCTCTTCAACTAAGTCCAGTGATGAAACGCTGAGATGAATTAGATGTGCAGGCTATAAACAGATTTAAAGATTTAAGTCTCCAGGCCCAGACAATGCCTCACTGGTGGAACTACAAGTAGTGACTTATAGCGTAGTTCACTGGTTCAAAGTGCTATATACTGGGTGTATTATGCTGGCCTATTTAATATAGAAATGGAGACCAAGGTTGTTTTCATCGATAAAACATCCTTTAATCGTTATTTATTCTCAAAACCTTTGAGAGATTTATTCACAATTACGAGTATCTTAGGACATTGATCACAGTTGCAGCCATCGGAGGTCATCAGCGAGACTGTAACCCCATCTATAATTCTTTAGGCTATAACAAGATCTAAAGATTTAAGTCTTCAGGCCCAGACAATGCCTCACCAGCGGAAATACAAGCTGTGGAGACAAAGGTTGTTTTCATCCCTAAAACGATCATCTATAAAACATCCTTTTATCGTTATTTATTCTCAAAACCTTGGAGAGATTAATCCACAATTATCTTAGGACATTGATCACAGGTTACTGTCCAACCAACAGCGTCCTACACGATCTAGTCAACATTATCGCAAGGTTGTCTCTGATAAGGAATATACAATGGTAGTTTTAATATATACGAGCATATATAGAGCTTTGAAAACCTATTCATAAAGAGACGCATTTCAGCTAGCTTAGGGTCAACTGACTTCCATAAATTGTCCGCCATTTTAATCCCTCAATAGGGCGTTATGTCTCCTCTGGTATGGAATTACTCCGTTATTAGTACACTGGTTTTATGGAGAAAATGGGTGCTAAGCATATTTACTCAGCAAATGGCGTGCAATGACAGTTTTAGGGAGTTTTCAAGTACTCTTAGTGACATCCAAAGGCAGGTCTTTCATCCCACCGAATGATAGGCTTTCGACAATTGTCTTGGTGTGAGCCGACCTTTTAAGTCCCCAAAACCAGACAATCACTCGCCGGCGGAGCTTCCAAAAGTGGCTGATAGACTGGATCTCTCAAAAAGCTATATGCTGATTGTATCAGGCAGAACTATGCACCATCAAAATAAAGAGAAATTAAGTTTCTCCTTATTCCCAAAGTGGAAAAGCTGTTGCACACAGGGTCTAAAACCTTAAAACTTTGGGTGGATTAATCAACAGTTATTTGGACTGACATTAATTAAAGGTTACTGTCCTAGCAACAGCATGTTCAAAGCCATTTCAAATTCACCGAATCGGCCCTGCATAATCTATGCAGCTTCATTGTAGGATATTTCTGTTAAGGAATATACAATGGTATATTTAATAGACATAGAGGAAGCCTTCAATAATATTGGGGTTTGAAAACAGAATACGAAGGTTCATTTAGAACCTTTTCATGAAGTGATTCATTTCTGCAGATTTGCCAGCATAGGAACTCCTCAGTGAACGTTCAGACTCCTCTGCTATGGAATCTCTCCGTTGGCAGTATTCTGGTTTTATGGAGACGATATATGTTAATGTTATTGCTTTTGCAGATGTAATTGGTAGGGAAGTTTCCAAGTACTCTTAGCGACAACCAACGACTGATCTTTCATCCCACCGAATCACGGGCTTTCGATAATGGTCTTAGTGTGTGCCGAAGTGCCCAGGACCAGACAATTTCTCGCTTTATACCGATTTTATCAAGCAGTCTTGTGAACCATGGAAAAGATGCTACATATTCCCAAAGTGGAAAGCTGCTGCATACAGCACCTAAAAACTTAACATCTGGAGCAGATTAAACGAGAGTTCTCTTAGGGGTGACATTGATCGCAAGTTACTGTCCACCCAACAGCATGCCTATAGTGCATTCACCGAAAACGCCGTGTATGATCTACTTAACTGTATTAAAGGATCTGGCTGATAAAGAACATACATTGGGGTTGGAAACAGATTACGAAGGTTTCTTCAGACCTTTCTAATGAATTTCAGTTAGCTTAGGGTCAACCGCATTTCAGTTAGCTTAGGTTCAACGGACTTCCATAGTTTAGTTTAGTTTAATTTATTGAGCCTTTTATACAATTATTATTGGAGTAACTACATTAATAATTTAGAAAATAACTTAAGATTATAATGTGTTATCTTAATTAACATAATAGTTATAAGCACCTTGCTTTTTCATGAAATGGATTGAATACTGTGTATAAAAATGGACTGTGTTGGCGCCATTGCTCCCGGGGCTGGACACAAATTAGAGAGTAAGTTCTCAAAGGTTAACTTAAAACTAACTTAATTCTAAAAACAAACAAAATAATCAAAATAAGGATATTAAAAGAAAATAACAAATAATTTTAAATTACAAAATTTTTATAGTAGGAAGTGTTTATAAAATAAATGGCGTGAAATTGAATTTATCCCCTATGAGTTCCTGATAGAACTTTGTCATAAAAAGGATGCCGTACACAATCCTTTTTAAAATTTGGCGCGGGTTCATTAAAACCAATAGGAGAAATATAGTTAGTATTTGACCAACTAAAATTTTTCTGTTCACTTAAAATTGATTTAATGACCATATTATTATGTTGATCTTATCATTTGCCAGCATAGGAACTCCTCAATGGGAAGTTCTGCCTCATCTACTATGATCTCCCCGTAATCAGTATTTTGGTTTTATGGAGAATACGGGTGTAAAGGTTATTGGTTAGAGAGATGTTTTCAATCATATGTTATCATTTCGGTTTTATTTGCCTTCTTGGGGTCATTAAAATCGTCCTCCTCTGAAAATGCAAAATGCTTTGATATTTTACTAGACAAGGAGTTAAACTTAAAACCAACATTCTGAAAAAAAACAAACAAGGCTAGCACTATACACTTGTCATAGGAAATCGCTGGGGTCTGAAGTCGCATATATAGCTTATTTGTTGTATACTTCCAAGGCTGGATGTCATCAGGTGGACAACTCTACAGATGTCTACCTTTTGCATTAAAAAAAGTTCAGCGAACAGCTGGCATATGCATTACAGGTGCGTGCAGAATGCGGCTAGACATTATGCTGCAGTTACTACTATTAAACTGTCACTCTGGTCAAGAAGTGGTTACGGACATAGTGCCACTCTAGTCACAGGCAGGCATTGTTGATTACACTGTAACTGAACAAGTTTTTGATAAGAATGGAATGGTCTTTTATATATCTTTCTCAGCTACAAAAAAGTTCTCCACTTGAAATTCATCGCTAAAGTATCTAAACTTTTTTATTTTCCAGCAAACTTTGTAGGATTTCCATATTGTATACTTCAGTCGGTTTACTCGACTGAAATTTTCTTAAACTTTTAGTGAGAACCTTAGACTTCAAATTCGTTATATCGAATTTTTACATCAATGTATAACTCTTGAGGAAAACTGTTGATTTGATATAGTATGTTTCTTCCAGTGTAGATCCCTTATTAGAAAGTGAGCCATGTCGGTCCATGTTTTCCCCGTACAAAGCATCTAACTGATTAGGCTTCTTGGCGACATGGAATCCACAAATTCAAAATTCCGATTAGACTAAAACACACTTTCATTGTCGCAAGTGTCAAATGCAGTCTTTATCATAGTAATAAAATAGCTTATGTTTACCTCGTTCTTTTTACAACGGAAATGACAACCATAATTTGGTAGAATGTTGTGTGTGTGTGTGTAGCGTAACCCAGTTTAATGTGCACACACTTATCCAAAAATGGATAAAAATAAATTCGAATATGTACTCGTACATCATAAAGTAAAGCAATAAAAATATATTCTCATATATATTTATGTTTTATAATTTGAAAATTGTAAAAAAATATTTATGTACTGGTTATGATGAACAAAATGTGAAATATACATATGTATGTATGTATATGTACGAGTATGTATTCATGCTTACATAGAGATACTGTGAAACATTATGTGTAAAGAAAGCTCATTGTCTGAGCAGCTAAAATACTTCCGATGCGTTTAAATCCTTTGAGACTTATAAAATAAAAAAATAAAAATCATAAGATTTCTGTTTCCTTATTAGGATATCAAAACAGTCCAACGGAAACAGAAGTGGGTGAATATTGAAAACACTCCGAGTAGGATATTCTTATTTCTACTATCCATTCATTCGTTCACTCGTGCAATGCATGACAATGAACCACATGGACATTAGGATGGATCGATGGATGTGTATTTTGAATGAAAGCTTTGTTCCCGGTCATATTTAAATATCCATTCATGTTGATGCAAAAAAAAACGAATAAATGAATTGTTAACGCTCTTTCAAATGAATGGGAATACCGTTATGAGTACAACATTGAACTGAAAAATTTATGAATTGAATGAATATGAAAGGTACATTCACTATAGCACTCAGTACGAGCAATGTAGTTTCTTTTGACATATCTCGTTAACCTGGGGTCATACCGACATGAAACCAAGGGAGAGCGTGGGGAATTTTAAGCATGAAAATCCGCCTCTATCTGGAGTAGAAATTTTATAAAAAATTAAAATCAGTGAATAACTACATATGTACATATGGTAGCTATATTTAAAAACTATAAAATAAAGAAGTAAAAAGGGCCTCAAGTTCGGCCAGGTCGAATCTTTTATACCCTTCACCATGAATCGCATTCAACAGTATACTTCGAACGTTGTTCGTGTAAATGGTTCCAAGCACAAATTAACTCCCATGTGAATAAATAAACTGAAAGTACCAATTTTTAGTCGATCAAATAATTTTGTGGTCTTTATGGCGTTAAGAAGTCAAATTGGAGTGGTGCTTTATATAGGAGCTATGTCAAAACATGGACCTACGATGACCGTTGTTAGTGTGAAGATTTCTAGGTATTTATATACTTAAGTTACCAATGTTCAGCCTGATCACTTTAAATTTGTTGTCTCTATTGCGTTATGAAGGAAAATCGGAGTGATGCTATAGGTGGAAGCTACCCTAAGAAAAAAATCGCTTCTGTAGTATATTTGGTGGAAACATATTATTTTCGGGAAAATTAACTTTTTTTCTATGTATAAGCCGGAAGAAAATTCCTGTAACTTATTTAAGTATTTCCCCGTTTTTTAAGATTATTTGCACCGAAACCCCGAAAAAAATAATGTTGATAAACGAGATATTCAAACATATTTTTAGGTATGTAAATATCAAATATTAGCACAAAGATATATTTTATTTAAATTTTGCTCTCAAAAATATTTTGTTTACTGTTTTTTTCTACGTGTATATTAAAAATTTGACCGATATTGTCCACTTCCAATTCCAACTTGACTGCAGCTATAAGAAGTATCTGTACCAATTAAGAATATAAATATACGTCTCTGATCAATATTTCGAGATGCTACAAACGGAGTGATAAAATGAGTCTACCCCCATTTTATGGTGGAGGGTATACAAATTCTATATTTCAAAAATATCGTCTAAAAATTGTGCAAAAAAAGGTTTAGGATTTTTTTGTGACGAAACGGAAAAAATTTTTGGATTGAAACCATTGGTACATTAAAGTATAACTTTCAAAGTTTATTGTGTAAAATATTCATAAAACAAGTAAGAAAGTTCAGTCGGGTAAACCGACTAATGAATCCCCTCACCTTGAGTCTCAAAAATATTAATATATTTTTTTGTTTTATTTAAATTATTATCGATTTAAATTGCATTTAATAACTTTAAAGTATGTACTGGTATTAAAGTTAAAAACTGTTTGCTTTTGGTATAAAATGGTTAATTTGTGTGAGAGGTGCCAAATGGGACGTCACAATAACGGTCACTTTTCTCTATATAGTCGCTTGGATGACCAACTGCAGTAACTGACATTTTCAAAAATGTTCAGGAGAGCAGTTTTTCTGTTTTTGAGACAATGTCCATTCTTCCCCACGGCGTTATATTTATTATATTTCCAGTTTGCTTTTCTTATTGTGTGCTTAACTCCATCTTTTTCAATATTATTAACCAAAAATAAAAAAATTTAATTATAATGCATGTTTTTCATAAACAATGCAGATACGTCACTTTGTGGGAAAAAAAATTATACTTAAAGTCAGTTACGACTGATCACCGCCCAGCCCAAATGGCTAAAGCTAGAGTCATTAAATTTGGTAGGATGGTAATCCTTGCTATATAGACGTGCAATATGGAAGTGGGGCAAAAAGTGTTAACTATGGTACAGTGGGGGAAAAAAAATAAATTTTGCAGTGGGTCAAAAATGTGTTAAATATGGCACAGTGGGGCAAAAAGGGTAAATGATAAAATAGGGTACGATATGGCAAAAAGGGTTAAATAAGGTAGAGTAGGGCTGAGGGTGCGCATTTAGCTTTTGGAATGTACAGTATGTTTTTCTCTTAATACATGCTTATAGTGGCACTGTGATGAAAAAACGATTAAATGGTGTACAATTGTGATTTAATGGCATTTAGAGGCACATAACGGAAAAGGGATAAATAATGTAATCTTTAAATTATCCAAGCGGGTGACATAGGCTATATTATTTATTTATTAAAAAGCCAATTTTGAGTTATTATTATCTTAGTGATTCCTACTGTTCATACCTACGAATAGATTATCGAGATTCCTACTGTCGTCATCTGATGATTGGGACTGGACCATGATCCCGTTTCGAACGCAATCGGTCCAAAAATGGGCAACGAGTGGGCTGGGTTCTGCAAGTACTCGATAACATTTTGCAATAATGAACAAACATTCCGGAAAAACGAAATATTAAGTATATATATATTGCTCTTACGTCTCTTGGTGAAAATTTTTTTGGCATTGTGTCAGTTACGTCTAAAATCATTTACCGTTTTTTGAGAAAACGGTAATATATATATGCACAAAATTTATACACATGCTGTACTTTGACTAGACAAATCGAATGGCGGCCTTAACTCAATTTCTGAAAAATGGTCAGTTACGTCGGTTTGGTGACGTAAGCGACGTACAAAAAGGTGCATTTGTGTGGGAGGTACCAAAAGGGACGTGCCAATTACGGCCACTTTTCTCTGGACTCTAGGTACTATGAAAGCATTCCACTGTACGAAGTTTCAAGTATTTGTATGCACTGGTATTAAATTTAAGAGCTGTTAACTTTTGGTATAAAATGGTCCATTTGTGTGGGAGGTATCAAAAGGGGCGGTCCAATAAAGCCCAATTTTTCTCTGGGCTCTAAGTACTATAAAAGCATTACACTGTACAAAATTCCAAGTATCTGTATGCACTGGTAATAAAGTTATAAGATGGTAACTTTTGGTACAAAATGGTCTATTTGTGTGGGAGGTACCAAAAGGAGCGTGGCAATAATGCCCATTTTTCACTGTATTGTAGGTAATATTAAACCATTACACTGTACAAAATTTCAAGTCTTTGTATGCACTGGTAATAAAGTTATAAGCTATTAACTTTTGGTACACAATGGTCCATTTGTGTGGGAGGTACCTAAAAGGGAGTGGCCACTTCGCCCATTTTTCTTGATGTGTTAGCGACTAATAAACTTATACTATGTGCGGAATTTCAGAAGATTCGAGTAAGTAGTATAGAAGGTATTAAAGAATCAATATTTCAATAAAATTTAACCCTTTGTGTGGGAGGTACTAGAAGGAGTGGACCAATATGGCCCATCTTCGAGCTTAGCCGGAGATAGAAAAGAATATTGCCACATACCAAATTTTAAGTCAATCGGTTGCTCCTTTCGAGAGATATCGTGCGCGGCAGCCAGTAGACAGACAGACGGACGGACATTCGACTTAAAATGATCCAAAACAGATATCCGTCCAACATACTTAGGGTCTTAGGTCACTCCTTCGATGTGTTACATTTTTGGTTCGTAGCAAATGATATATACCCTCCTCTCTAAGGTGAGGGGATAAACAGCTGAAGCATAAATTAGCTGCTGTTAAAAAATACTAACTTTTATTAAAATATTTCAAAACATCTTAGCTGTGAAATAATTTTGGTCCAATTTCAGTTAGCGTCTGAATTATTATCGACGTTATAACCTTTTATCATTAAACCACGATTTTTTTCAACTTGTGAAATAAGTTTGACTAATTTTGTTTTTACGAGAACCACATCGATGTTTCGATCCAAATCAGATTTTATATTAGGATTTATTCATAAATTTAAAAGAATGGAATACAATGTTCTTCCTTTTGTGGGACATACACTTCATTTGTGTTTTTGTTTTAAGTTTACTTATTTTTAATAAAATTTATGATATATTTTGTAATTCGTTTCAAAATTTCTAATTTCTTCACCGGATTATGTCAATGTTTTTTCATTTTAACAATTAGTTTACATTTTCGACGGAGTGTATCTATCTATCACTTAATATTTTATACGAGACAGCTTTATATATTACTTTTAAAAAATCCCGGGATTTGGGATTTTTCGGGATCGGGATTTCCCGTTTGACATCATTATCTTTGTGGATTTGCTGAACCAGAGGATTTCTGAATGAATTTGGCAAGGGGTTTAAGTGGATCTTCTTCTAGGCCGTTGAGGCCTTCGAAGAGCCATGCGTCATTAATAGGCTAGGCGATACTCTTGCAGTCCTTTACATGAATATAGCAAGTGCTGCACTGACTCGTCTTCGTCTGAACAGCTTATGAAAAGTACTCGTATAGTAGCTTCATGCGTGTAGCCATGTGGCCAATCACGGAGTACCCAGTAATGACTTCTGTGAGAATACCCAGTGTGTTCTATCAGAGAGAAATCAGCCCTTTGGTTCGTGTAACATCAATAACTGGCCAAAGAGATTGAGCTACCATGTAGGTTTGTACTGATTCTCACCTCGACCTGATTAATTTTTAAGTTCCATGGAAGGGATTTGCATTTCCAGAGTCGCGGTTTCTTCTGGAGTGCTGAGTAGATTCCCGATCCAGTGCCCGTTTCCATTTTAGATCTTGGTATACTGTTTATACTTTTATCTTATCAGATCAATATTTCTAAGTGTTGCAAACGGAATGGCAAAGCAAAAATACAAAATTAAATAATTTTTAAATTTTGAGCACCGACTCCTGTAGAATCGTTATGCCTCAGATGAAGATATTGCCCAAATATTTTCACAATACAAAACATATATTTTTTTCTAAGTTAAGAAAATCTCACATCCACTCTAACGTTGATGTACACAGTACTCGTAATACAAGAATGTAAAACGAACATTTTTTATGTACGTAAAGATGTTCATGCTCGCTCTATGTAAACGGTACAAGTGACGTAAATTATTACATATGTATGTAGATAATTACTACATGTAAGAGTATGGCTATGTATTAGCGAGAGTTCCGCAGCATTTAAATTAAAATTGCATCTAATATCTTCAAACGTGTATTACTCGTATGCATTTGTGCATATGTATGTATTGGTATACCTTATTGGTATGGTTATATAAAAATAAAAACGTTACATGTCCAGGTTTTTGCTAATTAAACCGCTAATTATATCCGCTTTGGGTAACTTATGGATAGTGGGTATAAATAAGAAGTCTGTTTGCATTTTTTACAGAGAAAGTGCAAAGTAATCATTTTTTCTCAGAATTTTATAGCGTGATCTATTTCGAGGTTCCCTACTTTTTTAAAGAAAAAAAAACAGAAAATTCAAATTGAATGGGGAATGTTTATTATCATTTGAAAGAACATTCTCTGGCATTTATTTTTTGAAGATTATGTCTATCAAATGTTGGCCGCGCTACGTCTCAGATGGTCCATCCGTTGAGTCCAATTTTCGATGACTCGTTCGAGTCGAAATGACTGGTAACTGGCGAATGACACGCGTGATGTTTTGCTCCAAGGCCTGAATCGAAGAGGGTTTGTCCGCATAAACTTTAGACTTTACATATCCCCACAGGAAAAAGTCTAACGGTGTGATATCACACGATCTTGGTGGCCAATCGACCGGCCCAAAACGTGAAATTATCTGCTCACCGAAGTGTTCTCTCAATAAATCCAGTGATTGATGCGATGTGTGGGAAGTGGCGCCGTCTTGTTGAAACCAAAGGTCGCCGAGATCACGAGCTTCAATTTCAGGCATCAAATAGTCGGTTATCATGGCACGATAACGGTCGCCATTGACTGCTACGTTCTCACCGGCATCATTTTTGAAGAAATATGGACAGATGATTCCACTGGCCCACAAACCACACCAAACCGTTGTTTTTTCTGGATGAGGTGGCAGCTCTTGAATCTCTTCAGGTTGCTCTTCGTCCCAAATGCGGCAATTTGAGCCAGAAATGGGCCTCATTGCTGAACAAAATTTGGATCTTCTTGGAACTTTTCAAGAACCCATAGAGCGAAGCGATGTCGCTTGGGAAGGTCGGGCGGCTTCAGTTCTTGCACAAGCTGTATTTTGAATGCTTTCAATTTAATATCTCGACATAAAATGCGCCAAGTCGTTCCATACGTCAGTCCGAGTTGCTGCGAACGGCGCCGAATCGACTCTCCACGGTCTTCGTGTACACTCTCAACTACGGCCACTACATTTTCTTCACTGAGTGCTCGACTTGATCTATTCGGTTGAATATTATCCAATAATGAATGCTGGGTCTCATGATGGGTGATGGTGTTGCGAATAGTCAGTAGGCCGATTATGTTGACCAAAAGTTGAGCGAAGTGCACGAAACACATTCCTCACAGAACGTGCATTTTCGTAATAAAGTTGAACGATTTGCAAACGTTGTTCAGGCGTAAGTCTTTCCATGATGAAATGCCAAACTATACTTAACAAAAATAACATGACAGCATGACAATACTCACACGTGATCTGTCAAAAAAGGCTATTGAAAAAAGTATCACTACTTGGATCACCCACCAAATCAATGCCATTTTCATTTATCTTAGAACGCTTTTTTCAGTGTTGAAATAACCGAGTTGTTTAAAAAAGTACTTAGTAGTAGTTTCAACATATTATATTATCATCACCTCTCATCTCTGACAGGGTATACTTTTTGACCCAGTTTCGTCCCTTTAAACCCAAAAGTTACGGAAAATATCACAGTAATTCTTATAAAGAATACAAAGAAAAATTTCATAACAACAACAAAACATGTTCATGTCATGGCTTCGCTGGAAGTTCACCCCACAGGGGGCTCCCCGGTTGGGAAGGCCTGTCATATACAAAGGATCCTCCCGACTTGACATTGTAGATCAATGCGTTCCTTTTAAATAAAGGAAGGCATTTTTTCTTGATTTGTTTGGAAATAACCTATATTTAGTTAGTTAATGATTTCATTAATTTATTAATATTTTGTATGAGTATGACTGCGTATGTGTTTCTAATTATATTCTTTTAATTTTTTCCTCAGCAGAAAATGTAACATCAAATTTATGAATTCAACTAATGATTAACCCATTAAAGAAACCCCACAAAAAAGTGAAAAACATGCCAAAATTTAAAATAAAGTGACTTTTCTAGCTAAAGTGTTAAGTGTTGTGAATTTGAAATATCGGCAGGAAACTCTACACTGAGAAAGAAGCCAACCAAAGCCAAAACAAAAATGTCGTTACACACAATTCCAGATTTATGCCAAAACAAATTGAGAAAAATCTTCCAATATAACAACACCAATATCAGCACTTCTTCCTGAGATATCAATTAAATAGGCGAACCTATAACACCCAAATCTCTCCCGAATAGAAACCCCAATAAAAACAATAATTTCCTTATGCGGTGGAAAACAAGTATGACAAACACAACTTCCTTCCAATATCCTAAAACTGTGCCAAAGTTTTCCGCCGTCGCAGACGCCACCGCAGCCGCCAAACGAATAACAAAGTTGTGCCACCAACAACTGCAAATTCCCAATACAAATGTAATAAAAAGCCCCGGTGTGTTGTTGTATCTGCTGCTTTGCATTTGCTGATTATGTTGTTGTCTTGTGATAGAACTAAGCGCTAAGTAACAAAACATTAAAAAAAATAAAACAAAATAAAAAAACAAATACTATTTTTGTAAGTTCTCACACTATTATTCGAGGAAATAAAAAGTTTCACATCCAAAAAGAAAATTAAAGTTATGCAACATTCTATTCATATTCGCCATGCCGCATTGTGTTTGAAGAAACAACAACAACAATTGCTGCAGCAACCATCGCAACCACAATCACAACCTAAAAATTGCCATCGCCATCAGCATCAATTGCCCGCATTCAATTTGAAATCTCCACAACAACAACGGCAGCAGTTGCATCTTAAGTTTTCGTCGTTCATCGCATTGGCCGCTTCCGCATCCTCATCCACATCCGCATCCGCATACAAAAAACAAATGAATAATCTTCTTCTAAATGAAGAATGAAGAAACAAAATGTTCGCACGATATCTCTGATCGTGTGTACATTTACTTATCTACTTGTCGGAGCCGCTGTATTTGATGCCCTCGAATCGGAAACGGAAACTCGTCGTTGTGAAGCTTTACAAGGTAAGTAGTGCACCCCCAATTCAAATAACAAATATGTCTGTGTATGTATTCGTATGTATATAATAACATGTATGTATATATTAGGGTGTTTCTAAAAAGCGCATAATGCGGTACCTACGAAACTTATAGCGGTCACATTTCATAGCAATAGCTTAAATAAAATATAATATGTTTTTGGAAAGCGATGTCGAAAGTGTAATTAGTTAAAATGATCTAATGTTTAAAAAAAGTAAAACACAAAAAATATATTAAGGGTAAATTGACGCACATGTGCATATATTTTATGCACAAGGGGCGTATGAATGCTATTAATTAAAGTATACGTCCATCATACGCCACATCGTTGTTTGACACCGTGCCACAACCATGTTTGACGGCGCGCCGCAACCATGCAAAACAATCGTCATTCCATTTTCTGTAAAATAATTATCAGAAATTATATATATTTTTTAATAGAATTAATCAAAAAATTTCGATAATATAGCGTTTTACTACAAATGTTCTGGAAATTGTTTTCTTTTTGGAAAATTTCTTCGGACCATTACTCCTGTCATTAACCTGTAATCCGGGCATCGATCTTAACTACAGTCAGTAACCCTAATACAATCAGTGACCATTAATCCGCTCATCGGTCATCGATGCTTAATCCGGTCATCGACATTTATGTATTATGGTCATCGACCTTTAAATTGGCACCTTATACCGGATAAGAAAGAGTTCATTAACCGGATTAATGGTCGATGGGTAGATGAAAAGCCATTGACCAGAGTTGGGGCCATTGACCGTATTTTAGGCCATTGAAGGGTTAAAGGTCGATGGCCGATGGACGGATTAAAAGTCTATTCGAGGATTAAGGGCCACTGGACGAATTATAGGTCGTTAACAAGTGTAAGAAGACCGATTTCGAAAATATTCTGTAAAAATGCAATTTCGAAAAAAAATTTAAAATAACGACAACCAAACAAGAAGTGCGGGATGTATTAAGATTGACAAATACTATCTGCAATGTTTGGAGATATGAGACTTTTTGTAAGCGGTTCTCAATTAATTTATAATGATCTAATCTTATATTGTGTCCAAAATGTATCCTCGAAGAAAACAACTTACCCCGCATAAGGTTGACCCGCTTAATCGAATCACTTGATGCCTGTGACAACGTGTTTTTGCGTTATTTAGGCACAAAGTTTGCTGAGTAAACAAAGAGGTAGTAAAGTAAAAGAGGTTCAGACACAATTTTAGTATATAAGGCTTCGAAATAGATGCATATCAAGGAAAAAGTTAAAGGGGACACTTTTATAAGTATTTCTCCCAAAACACACGACACCCGCACTCAACCCCTTACATATTTTTTTCTTCTATAATAAAATTGTGTCTGAATTCACTACACTGAAATAAAATTGTCATAAAATTAATGAATGGCTCCAAAGACGTCATTAGTTTTTAAAATAAGTACATTTTGTACTTAAAATATAGATAATTTCAATAACATTAAGTAATTTACTTAATTTTAATAAAATTTTCTAAATTTTAATTACAAAATGTACTTATTTTGAAGTCTAAGGACGTCTTTGGAGCATTTTTTTAATTTTATGAAAATTTTTTTTTCAGTGTAACCTCCTCGTTTACCCAGAAAACGTTGTGGCTCAATATCCGGAAAACGCAATGTCACAGGAAAAAACGGCTAATGCCATTCGATTTAGCGCATCGAAATTATGCTTAGTAGCTTTCGAACGAAAATAAATTACATAAACAGGCCCTTATTCTTCTTTTTTCAAAGAAGGTTTGTTTTCTGTTTTAAAGAAATAATTTTCTAAAAAATTAAATTTTGTTGCCATTAAGTTTGATAAAATTTAAAAGAAATTATTAAATTGGAATTGAAGGTAAAAAAATTGTTAAATAAAACAAACAGAATAATTATCTTAATATTTTTTATTATGATAGAAGGATCTATGACAATTATGTGTGAACCAAAATATCGGCTAAAGGCAAAAAACTTGACAAAGAACATCGTGCATTATGGTTGGACCACTCGATCGAAAAAAGTTGAGGACAATTTCAGATCAACAACAATTTTTTTGATCCGTGCACCCTACATACGGCCCAATTAGGTTTTATTTGCAGCAGTGTTATTTAGTATCCTAACGAAACAAACCGCATACCGTTGTTCATGGTTTGTAAATGACTCCATTTTACCCTTTGATCAAAAGTGATCCGAGCCATTATTTCTTTGAATAATCTTTAAACGTAGGGGGTGTCCGCCTAAATTTTTTTTTGTGTTTGGGGACCGACATATACTATTGGAAAATCCATTGCATTACTGAGGACATACAATGTGTGTATTTTTTTAAGTCATGGGAAATTTTTCACTTTTGCGGCTACCTAAACGGTGTTAAGAATCATTCCTAGGAAGTTCATATGTTCTAGAAAGTTGTTTATTGAGATCATAGGTACATTTTAAAATGTTGACAATGTTTGTTCTTTATGACAAGAGCTACAACTTTGCCTCAGAGAGTTAACCAAAATTCCGAACGGTTTGCAAGATATGAGCCTGAGAAAATGATCACTTTTATGCAAAAATGACACCGAGGCACCAAATCTTTGGGGGCCCATAAAAAAAGTACATGACTTTGGGCAAAACTAGGAGCGCGGGTCTTTTATCTTTTTTATCTTTTATCACGTAGTGGTGTCCGTATATGGTTACAAATTAAATAAAATTAAATTTCGACATAATTTTCTATATAATTGCAACTCGATGAAATTCTATATATATAAAAATGGAAAAATGTTTGTATGTATGTATGTGTTTTATAGACGCTTAAACCACTGGACCGATTTTAAAATTTTTTCTTTTGTTTGAAAGCTATTTGGTCTGAGATGGTTTTGGGAAAAAAAATTTGCAAATAGTGGGCGGGGAAAATGTGGGCGTGTCTGTTTGTTTGTCTGTTTGTGTGTTTGTTCCACTGCAGTTCTGCTTGCAGTCTACGTCAGTGGTCCAAAAATGGACGGGATCGGAAATATGGGGCAACGAAGTGGACCGGGTCCCGCTAGTTGTCTATAAAATTTAAATTTTTAAGTGTTTATGTCCTCTCCCTGATTTACTAATGAATACTTTTGTTTTGAAAAAGGTCAAAGAATATTAAAAAAAAAATTATAAATACTACATCTTTTTAAATTTGCAATGAGAACATGTAAATTTATATTGATAACACTGTGCTAGTCAAAAAATGTAAAAGAAAGGAGACCCTATGTGTAGACCTATTTTGGACATGCTGAATGCAGTGGCATTAGCCGTTTTTCTAAGTTAGCTCTTGTTTTCGCGATATTCATTCACAAAGTTTGTTGGAAAATCAGAGACGTCAGTTGACTCGGTGGTGATTTTAAAGTAGACCCCTTCGTTATTTACGCATTAGTCCAAAGAACGAAATAAAGGGAACCTTTGGAAAATTATTTTTCTCAAAACAGTAGTCCCCTCATCTCACCCCAATAGCCTTAAAAAATTGCAATCAAATCTTATCATATGTCAATAATCATACAAATTGAGGACATTTTTAGTTGACGCCGTTGATAAAAATATTCCTCGTGAAAAACTACTATAGGTTCTTCCTAAACTTTTTTATGAGAAATAAGCAGATTTAACAAGCAGTTATAACATAACTCGAAATCACAATTAAAAAGTCGACAATTTGCATGACGCTTGACAAGATTTGATTGCAGTTTTGCATGGGTAAGAAGCATTGACGACTACTTTAAGAGAAATAATTCTCCAAGCGTTGCTTTAGTTTCGGTCTTTGGACTGAAGCGTGTATTCCGAAGCCTTTCACTTCAAAATCATCACTGAGATCGAATATCGCGAAAACAAGAGCTAACCTAGAACAGCGGCAAATACCACTAGATACAGCATGGTTTTTGGTTTTGAAAGTTCATCTGCTTGGCCGACTTTAGTCACAACATTCATGATCAGCCATTCCGCTACCTCTCTATCTAATAGCTACGATTTTTGCCCGGTAAACACTACACTGTTTTGCAATGGATAGCTCAAGTTCAACAGAAAATACACCAAAGCCCACTTGGTAGTTATGTTTGGAACCGTCTGTATGGAAGTTAACGAATCTTCTATGTCCTATGATACGACCATTCCACTCTGATCTATATTACGTAAAAAGGTGAGTTACTTCATATCAAAAAGTGGTTCCACCCTTGTTTAATCAACAATGCCTGGAAGTTCAGTCATTATGTCTAGAATGATATTATGTCGATAGCCATTCCCTGACCAAAGTGACAGTTACCTATGTCTGATAGCAGTAGATGGGGAATAATTCCTTGATATAATGTCAGTTGGAGTCGTTCTCAACGCACCTGTGATACAGTGATGCCAGCCATTCGCTGAACTTTATTTAATATCGCGTAGAGGGTGAATTTCTACACGGAGGAAAAAAACGGCCTCTGTAACATATTGCCCCAAACATATTTTGCAGGCAACATATATATGTTTGGAGCAGCTCCCAAACATATTATGTTTGGGGTAGCGGTAATGTTCCCAAACATTCATGTGATTGTATGTAATCATATATATGCTTATGTCCAAACATTTATATGATTGTGTGTAATCATATATATGCTTATGTCCAAACATTTATATGATTGTATGTAATCATATATATGATTGCATTTAATCATGTATATGATTGTATATTGTTGTTTTTTATCAAAAGTCTGAACCCTTTGTGACGCACCTATAATATATTTATAAAATTCTAGTCTAATGTTCCATTAATTATCCATTATTCGGACTGCGGACTATGCCACTTTTCTTTCAACGTGGTTGGTAGCTCCGTTGATCCACCCCATTGACTGAAAAACGTCAACACCTTATACCACTGGCTATATAGAGTCAACGAGAATTATATGCACAGCGTGTATTTTAATTTACTTTCATGTTACACCCGAAACAAGAAAGTATAAGCATAGCCATATATTCATTCTGACTGGCTGTGGCTGTCAATGGTTGTATGTGGGTGCGTGCGTGTGTTCGCTGTGATGGCTTAGCACAGTGGTGATGGTGGATGCTCTATGAGTCACATAATTGGGCTCTCAGAGAGTAATACTCTCTAAAAATCTAAAAAATATGCTCTAATATATTATTTTGCCAAAAATATGTTAGGACACAATCATATCGTTTTATAATATGCTAGAATTTTGCCCCGAACATATTATGATTGTGTGCAAACATAATATGTTTACCCACACACATATATATGATTGTGCCCGTCCCAAACATATTTATGATTGCACCCAAACATATTTTTAACATATTTTTTTCTCCGTGTATAGAGCCGTTCATCGTAAAAGAATGCCATACAGTATTATATGTCTGACTACTATTACCGGGTACCACCAATAAACTATACGTGGGTTCCTATTGCCCTTCTACAGGTATATAGCGCTAACATAGCCTTTTTTACGTCATACCATTTTCGGTGGTATGAAGTGCCTTCTGTAGGTTGTATAGTAATAGAGTACTTGGAAAACTCTCAGTAACGAGTAAATAGCCTCATCTGTAAGGTTAGAGAATAAAAAATACTAAAAACAAGTAAAAGCGTTAAGTTCGGCCATGCCGAATCTTATATACCCTCCACCATGGATAGCATGTGAGCTCACAAAATAACTCAAACCTAAAGAAAATAACACCGAAAAACACAAAAAAATATAGTAGATGAGAACAGTAGAAATCACAACAAGTTAAATGCTATACGAGGGCGGTTCGGAAACTTCTTAGCCTATCAATGAAAGAGACTAGTTAGTTTTTCAGAAATATTCTTATTTTTCAATATAATCTCCTGAAACTTCACTACACTAGCAATTCTATCCCTTGATTAAAATAGTTTTCCTCAAGGTCTTCAAAATAGTGGTTTACAACTGTAATTGCATCTTCATTTGTGGTAAAACGCTTGCCAGCAAGGAATTTTTTTAGATTTGGGAACAGGTAAAAGTCACTGGGAGCTAAATCAGGAAAATAAGGTGGGTGGTCAAGCAACTCGTACTTTAACTCGTTGATTTTAGCCATTGTTAAAACACTCTTGTGCGCTGGTGCGATGTCTTGATGAAAAATTATTTTTTTGTGTTGTAAGCCAGGACGTTTTTCTCGAATTTGTACATTTAATTGATCCAAAAGGTTGCAATTATTTTTATTGTTTTACCCTTTTGCAGATAGTCAATCAATAAAATACCTTTGAAGTCCCAAAAAACCGTTGCCGTAACCTTACCAGCCGATTGAATTGTTTTTGCCCTCTTTGGGGCACTTCCTCCAGCTTCAGTCCATTGTTTGGATTGTTCTTTTGTCTCTGGAGTATAGTGGTGGATCCATGTCTCATCAACAGTTATGAAACGATGCTTAAAATCCATTTTATTTCGCTTAAAACGATCCAAACAAGCTTGAGAAGTGTTCATTCTTATGCGTTTTTGGTCGACTGTTAACAAGTGCGGCACCCATCCTGCAGAAAGCTTTTTCATCTGTAGTTCTTCATGCAAAATTAAATGGACTCGATCATTGGAGATGCCCATGATATTAGCTATTTCACACAATTTTATTCGTCGATCATTTAATACCATAGCATGCATTTTGGCTACAATTTATGTTGTTGTTACTGTTTTTGGACGTCCACTAGGTGGTTCATCTTCAATGCTTGTACGACGACGTTTAAATTCAGCAACCCAATTTTTAACTGTTGCATATGAAGGAGCACTTTCACCTAACACATTCACCATATCATTATGAATTTCTTGTCCCGATAAACCTTTTTTATGTAAATATTTAATGACAACACGCATTTCTAATTTTTCCATTGTAAAAAAATCGCGGATGCGTCTTTTGTGAACACCTGTTTATAAAGTATGTACATAAATAAATGGTGAATTGACATACATACATATTTCCTTTAATAACCAAGAGGCGTATGAATGCTATAATTTAAAATATACATTCATCATACGCCACATAGGACGTCGTCCCACAGACAGTATAAATCAGGGATGTAACGAATATTCGCATATGCGAACGCGAATTATTCGCATCATTTCAACATTCGCATTCGCAAAAACCATCTTTGGATTATTCGCTTTCGCAAAAATATATTTCAGTATTCGCTTCCATTTGTTAAAAGTGTTAAAATTCCTTATTCCCTTCACACAATTTGAAGATATTAGTACCAATGAAAACCTCTGCCACTTCTCTTCAAAACAGTTGAAGAAATATGTTTGTCATTGTGGTAACAGGAGGTAAATCTATGGAAAACATTCGTAATACTTGAATGTCCTTGAAAAGTGTCAATTCAGTTATTTAAATTTGTTAGTACTGAAGGGTCAAACTATTATTCGCATTCGCTTTCGCAAGAATTCATATTTCACTATTCGCATTCACAAGAAATATATTTCAATATTCGCTTTCGCTAAAGTCACTTTCGTTACATCCCTAGTTTACATATGCTCATATGAACCACAATGTCTCAGATATATGTAGACAAAATTTATTTTTTTCTGGAAAGCTAACAAACAAGTTCTCGGCAATGATAAAATTGTTTTTCGATTTTATTCGATTTACACCCAATTTCACAACCTCCGGTTAGAGCAAACTCACAATTAACAAATAAAAATTTCATACAATTTGACAGCTATAACCGTAGGTTAGCTCTAACGGTAGGATAACCGGAGATTGTGGAATTGACCGTTACAGTAATTGATATATGTTCGAAATATTCCTCTTACTATTTTTGTTTTGTATTTGTAAATGACTTCATTCGTACATTAGTTTTATACTGACTTATTTTGCAAAATATTGTTCAATACGCCCTAATATACATAGTCATACATACAGTAAATAAGTTCAGTAGCCTTACTTTAGTTATATTCTAAAATAATGTATTATTCAAGCCGAGAGATAGGTTTCATACCCCATTTACAAATTTCGTTATTTGTGCAAATGTGTACGTAGTAAATACCAAATCCTTGGAACATGTACTTATGCAAGTGGGAGCAACTCAACATTATCGGCATGTTTTGACCAAATGTGTATAAATAAACGAAGGCATGTTTCTGCTACAGACTACTGTCCACAAGGAAGTACCGAAAGTTGTTCAATTTTAACATAATTTGAATGCAGTCCTAGCAAAGAGAAATAAATGAGAATTGTATTTGCATTACGAAAGTTCTAAGTAAGCACATTTTAAATAAGTGATATGGTGAAATTTCGCAAGAATATTTAAAATGTTAAGTAACATTATGAGCGATTTTATTCAAATGGGATGAACAAATAATTTGTTATTTAATTTATAAAAAAGTTCGTCGAAATTTCAGTGTTACAGGAAATTTTGTAAAATATTATTTATTTTTTTACAAAATTACCTCAACATTTTCTTACAAATATAATTTTTCTAGGAAATTTTGCAAAAATTAAATTATTCATATTATACCATATTATGTTAATGCACTTTGTTAGGCTCAAGATCGTTTTTGTTGTTTTCAGTATATGAAAACAACTTTGTTAAAAATTAAAGAAGAAGTAAATGACATGTATTGAGGGTGGTTGTAATGGTTGGATAGACAGATCTGTTTCGGGAGCCACCAAACTCCCATTGTCAATATCCTTATTACAACGATTACTTCAGTCGATCATTAGAATATATACGCACAACTCAAGTAACATTAAACGAGAACTGTTTGCTAAAAGCGCATATCTCCAAAAAAAGACAATCAGAAATCATCATTCCTCGTACATTCTATAGAACATTTCGTGAAAATTATATTTTTATTGAAAAATTCGGCGAAATTGTATTCCTATAGAAAATTTCGTCGAAATAATACCTCTTAGAAAATTTCGTGGAAATTATATTTTTATATAAAATTTCGTGAAATTTTATTTCTATAGAATATTTCGTGAAAATTATATTTTTATTGAAAATTTCATCGAAATTGTATTTCTATAGAAAATTTCGTAGAAACTGTATTTTTATACAAAATTTCGTCGAAAGTGCATTATTATAAAAAGATTTGTGGAAATTGTATTGATATAGAAATTTTCGTCGAAATTATATTTCTATAGAAATTTCATCAACGTCAACATTTTATTTCTGTAGAAAATTTCGTCGACATTGTATTTCTATAGAAAAAAATCGTCCAAATTGTATTCCTATAGAAAAAATTCGTCCAAATTGTATTAAATTGTATTGTCGAAATTGCATTTCTATAGAAAACATTTTAGAAATGGTATTTCTATAGGAAAAAATCTTAGAGTTTTCTTTTCTGTAGAAAAAATTCGTCGAAATTGTATTTCTATCGAAAAAATTCGTCAAAATTTAATTTCGTCGAAATGTTAATACAAAGAAAAGTTTTTTGAGATTTTATTCTATGCATTTCTATAGATTTCGTCGAAATTGTAATTCTATAAAAATTTTTGTCGAAATTGAAATTCTACAGAAATTCTCGTCCAAATTATATTTCTATAGAAAATTTCGTCAAAATTGTATTTCTATATAATATTTCCTCGAAAATGTATTTGTATAGCATATTTCGTCATAATTATATATCTATACCAAATTTCGTCGATATTGTATTTCTATAGAAAATTTCGTCGAAATAGTATTTCAAAAAAAGTCCAAATTGTATTTCAAAAAAGCGTCGAAATTGTATTTCAAAAAAAGTCCAAATTGTATTTCAAAAAAGCGTCGAAATTGTATTTCTATAGAAAATTTCGTCGAAATTGTATTTCAATGGAAAATTTCTTCGAAGTTGTATTTCTATAGAACTTTGCGGCAAAATTGTATTTCTATAGAACATTGCGTCAAAATTGTGTTTCTATAGAAAATTTCGTCGAAATTGTTTTCTACAGAAAATTTTGTCGAAATTGTTTTTCTACAAAAAATTTCGTCGAAATTGTTTTTCTATAGAAAATTTCGTCGTATTGCTTTAGAAAATTTCAATGAAAATTTCGTCGAAATTTATTTCTATAGAAATTTTAAATGAAAAGTAAAATATTGAAAATATTGTTGAAATCGAAAAAAGAATTATGTCGAAATTTTATTTCTATAAAAATATCTTCAACATTTTATTTCTATATAAAATTTTGTCTGAATTGAGTTCTGTCGAAACTGCATTTTTTTAAATTTTTTGTAAAAAACATTTTTGATATTCAGTTTATACATTTTTATAGCAATGTTTTTCAAAATCTAACTTCCTAGAAAATTTAGTCAAAATTCATTTTCCTCAAAAAATTGAACATTCTAAAAAATGTCCTTAAAAAAAATTTCGTCAAAATTCCATTTTACGAAACAATACATTTTTATAAAAATTTGTCAAAAAATAATTTTTATAGAAAATTTAAATTTTATAGGAAATTTTGCCGAAATGTAATTCTTATAGAAAATTTCTTGGAAGTTGTGTTGCTATTAAAGATTTCGTCAAAATTTTATTTCTATACAAAATTTCGTCAAAATTATATTTTCCTGTATTTCTCCGGGAATTTTTGTAGAAATTATATTTCTATGGAAAATTCGTTGACATTTTATTTCTATAGAATTTTTCGTCGAATTTGTATTTCTATAGAATTTTTTGTCGAAATTGTATATCTATAAAAAATTTCGTCGAAAATCTATTTATATAGAAAATTTCATTTCTATTGAAAAAAAATTGTAGAAATTGTATTTCTATAGGAAAAATTCGTCGAAATTTTATTTCTATCGAAAAAATTCGTCAACATTTAATTTCGTCGAAATTTTAATACAAAGAAAAGTTTGTTGAAATTTTATTCTATAGATTTCGTCGAAATTGTAATTCTATAAAAAAATTTGTCGAAATTGTAATTCTACAGAAATTCTCGTCGAAATTATATTTCAATAGAAAATTTCGTCAAAATTGTATTTCTATATCAAATTTCGTCGATATTGAATTTCTATAGACAATTTCGTCGAAATAGTATTTCAAATAAAACGTCAAAATTGTATTTCAAAAAAGCGTCGAAATTTAATTTCTATACAAAATTTCGTCGAAATTGTATTTCTATAGAACATTTCGTTGACATTTTATTTCTATAGAAAATTTCGTCGAAATAGTATTTTTATAGAACATTTCGATGAAATTTTATTTCTATTAAAAATTTCGTTGAATATGTTTTTTTTAGAAAATTTCGAATAGTATTTCTAGAAAATTTCGACGAAATTGTATTTCTATAGAAAATTTCGTCAAAATTTTATTTCTACAGAAAATTTCGTCGAAATTGTATTTGCTATACAAAATTTCGTTGAATATTTTTTTTTTAGAAAATTTCGTTGAATATGTTTTTTTTAGAAAATTTCGTTGAAATTTTATATCTATCGAAAATTTCGTAAAAACATGATTTCTATTGAAATTTGATTCCTATTGGAATTTTTGTCGAAATTTGATTTCGATAGAAACTTTTGCCAAAATGGTTTATTTAAGAAAAAATGGTTGGGAATTGCATTTTGACAAAATGATGTGGTTTCCTTTATATTTTTGTAATTTATAAATTATGCCTTTTTAGAAAATGTTTTCGATGTTCCTTTCGAAAAAAATTTAGTCGAAATTAAAGTTTTTCATAAAGTTTCGTAAAATTTAATGTTTACGGAAACATTTGTAATACTTTAAATCGGGTTATAGTTTTTCTATTTTTTCGATTTATTAATATACGTTTTTAAGTAGTTTTTCCATTAATCATATATTTTCCAATTTCGTGATTAGGATTGTATTTAATTATGTTATAATATAATGAAATTACACTTTTATATTGATAAATAATGATATAAATTTATTCTATACATTTTAGATGTCGAAAATAGAATTATTGACAAATATAATATTTCTGAGGAGGACTTTAAGGTAATGGAAACGGTTGTATTAAAATCAGAACCACACAAAGCCGGAAAACAGTGGAAGTTTACAGGTGCATTCTACTATGCGACCACAGTATTGACCACAATTGGTTACGGTCATTCGACCCCAAGCACAATTGGTGGCAAATTATTTACCATGTGTTATGCAATTGTAGGCATACCACTGGGTCTGGTTATGTTTCAAAGTATTGGAGAAAGAGTAAATAGACTGAGCAGGTTCGTATATATAATAGACACATAAATATATTGTTATTTCATTCTTTTTCAGCGTAATGGTGATTTGAAAAGATTTCGAAACTGTTTTATGTTTCATGTAAATATCCTTCATAAATTTTGCTGCTGTAACAGTAGTTTCTGTCTAATGGAAAATTTTATTAGTTTAGTAGACATTTCTCTCTGCTATGCCTGCAGCGAATGCCAGTTGTTTCAGCAGATAGCTTTTCTATTAAATAGTAAAAAATCGTATGACTCATGGAAATATCAAACAATATAATTGTATATTCAGCAAACTGTAATTTCAGCAGACTAAATCTGCTAAAAAAATAATGCATATTTTCCTATTGATTCTGAAATGTTCGAGCAATATATTTTATATACAAATTTATTAATAGCAAGAATATTAATACCAGAAAGATCTAGAGAGTTCAACCACAGTATATGTAGACATCGTTTACTCAATACTGGACAGTTAATAAGCAGATTATAATACTCTCCAATTCTTCCTTATCTCCACAGCACCTGCAAAAGTCATTGGACGCAATACCCAACCTTCTAGCATGTTCGCCGATGGGACAGTATCCCGTCAGAACTGACACCAACGTAAATAGTCTTTTCGTCTCTAGATATTTTAACCTTCACAGGTCATATCTTGACCAGATTTGTCTAGATACCTATGACTATTTATGTGCATTTTTCATTGGGCTGCCTGATTGTCTTCTGCCTAAGCCAAAGCTTGCATGTGGATAGTAGCGCACCAAAATATACAAATTTTCCGTCCCTTCCCTAGAAAGTTCATCGGCTTTGAAGGTCCACGGAATATCCCTAAACCTTGGTGTCCCAATGAGGTATATAATAAACTGTTCAGCCATCTCGCTAAGAGATCTGCGGCAGTCGAGCGCTGTTTGCGGATTTAGGGATATGGCTTCCATAGAATTGATGACAGCCTGACTGTCCGAGTAAATGACAACGCCAGTGATGATCACTATTTTGCGACAGCCTCTTGGCGACTTCCCACATTGCCATTATTTCGGCTTGACACTGCAGGTATCTGTTAGTCTGTGAGCTATATCAAGACTAAGTTCTTTACGCTATACTCCGAAGCCAACTTTATCATCAAGCTTCGAACCATCCGTATATGTAGAAGTGAAGATAGTTTCTATTACCTGGTATTCTGCCAACCCATTCATCTCTGAATGGTATCGCAGTGATGTAGTTCCTCCCGATGGTGTACATCGTTGGTATATACTCTACTAGGTTGGACTATATACCAACGGACCTACAGCATTCCGGCAGGAATATAAGGTGACGTTGGCCTTTCTTACACGTTAAGCCTGAATAACTGTTTCATATCTAGAATGGCTAGATCTGTTCTATTTATCCGAGCAGGGACCACTTTTGGGACCTTATTGAAGGTTTTCGAATTTGCCATTTACTGTGATTGCCACGTCGTCCACATATACCTTGCAGACACAACGTTCTAGATCGAATTTGCCATTTACTGTGATTGCCACGTCGTCCACATATACCTTGCAGCCACAACGTTCTAGATCTAGCAGGATTTCGTCCCTCTGTTTACAAACCTTGTTAGAGTTGTCTTTACAAACCTTGTTAGAGTTGTCTTTACAAACCTTGTTAGATAGGTTATACCGAGGAGGGTCCACATATGGGACCTTATTCACCCTAGTAAAGAGAACCAATTCTGTCTTGTTTGGGCTAGGATGTCTTAGCGGACGTTTTTGAATTTGCCAGTTACAGCAATTGCCTCATCTTCCGCATATACAACGACCTTGCAGCAACAACGTTGTAGATCTGGCTGTATTTCATTCACCGCTAAGTTCCAAATTAGTGGGGACAGAACTCATCCTTGTGAGGTCTCTCTGTTTACAAACCTTGGTAGAATTACTTTGAGCTGTCTAATCAAGCTAGAGCTTATCTTTTATATGTGACAGCAATTACCACAATACCACCATAGTGAATTTCCTGTAAATGTAGGGACGAATCCGTAGTGTCCACAAGTTCGGGCAGAGCAGATTCTGTAGACTTTCCTTGTTGTAAGCATTTTGGTTCCCCGACTGGTGTTTTGTGTCCAGTTTTTCCATAATGAAAGAGTCTTTGCAGACCTTTCAATAGGAACGCGGACAGTCTAATTGGTCTGAAGTCTTTTGGCCTAGTGTGCGATAACTTTCTCCCTGTGGGTATGAATATCACTTTGGTATCCCTCCATCGAATGGGGTTGTATGAGAGCCTGATATACGTAGCCTACAAAAATGTTCTCCAGCCAGGGGATAATATACTTCAACACTTTCTGCACTTCTGCATCTAGTTCAGGTGATTTGAAGGGTTCAAGACTGTTAATCGCCCAGCTTATTCTGGATTTCTTAGTCAACAAACTAGCGACGCTATCAGTCCACTCGCTCTCTAAAGAAACTACTTACTACTTTTTATTTTGTAAGCATAAGAGTAAGTTGTTATTTTTCAACATACTGGTACACTTATGTGTAAGTACTTTCAAAGACTGGCCGAATTATAAGTGGTTACTACATTTGAATTAGGCTTAACCGTAAGATTAGTTTGTAATGGGAGATTTGCTGGGTTATTGTTTTTCAACTCATCTACTTCTTTTGGCTCAAAATGGAAAAAATAGGTTTTGCAAGTTTAAATATTATCCTTTGTTCGGAATACCACTTTTATAAATATTTGTGGAATACCGTTTCAAATCCATTCAAATCACCTTTGCGAAAATAAAACGTAACAAATATGAATATGATTTTGGATTGCATACTAATATCTACACATCTCCCCTATCCTCACCGTCTCACCATATATCTATAGTTTTGTTATACAAGCTGTGAGAAAATCATTGCATTGCAAACGAACTGCCGCCTCTGAAGTAGATTTAATATGCGTTGTTACAACGCTTAGCTCCTTGAGAGCTATTTCGATTCAGTATATTACTGTTTTATTACTTTAACTACAATAGGTAAGTGGAAAAATGCAATTGCTTCAAATTGTGTCTTTATGTGTTTTCAATCGAATTCTCATCTCATATTGGTCATTTTCTTTGTTGTTTGGTTTTTTCGTCCATTTCAGGTTTTGGAGATATGGTAGCTTTACAAAAAGATAATGCTCTTAATACTAAACCCGAATATGTTATGTTTGCTTTAATATTCATATTATTTGGTTTGGCCATTGTGGCTGCTTCTTTAAATCTTTTAGTCCTTAGATTTGTTACCATGAATACGGAGGACGAACGACGTGACGAGGCCCAAGCAATGCAGGTAATTTAGCCATGTTTACAAAACTGTTTTTCTTTGTGGGTTTTCATTGGTTTGTAAATTGTACAAAAATAGATGGATGAATGTCAGTCAGTCGGCCAAGCCAGTCTCTTATTGTTATGCATGTCCAACCCCCGCCGCAAAAAATATATTGCAGTTGTCGCTTCAATATCCTTGATTTGCAATTTGCATTACATTTTAAAATTATATTCGTTTTAATTTTTTCGTTATTTCTTATTACAATTTAGATAAATTAAGTAGATTTGTATAGTTTATACGTAGAAAATGGGCTTTCATTTTTACTAAATATTAAATGTTCTGAAAGAAAAAAATTAAAAATTTTTTTAAGACAGGCAACATTTTTGTTTTTAAAACACATATTTTTTCTTTAATTAATTTTTTCAACTTAATACTTTTTCTGAGTGAAGAGTGAAAATGTTATCTTAAAGACAACTCTAGTTTACGGTTTTAAGTGAAGATTAAATTAATGGCTCATCTTAAAATTATAAGATTTCTTGGGCGATCTGCCCGACAGTCTGAAATCCACGTAGGGAATCTATACGAGTATTTTTTAATTATTTGATTAAAAGTCAATCTATTAAATAAACCAAATAAAATAGTACAAATAAAACAAAATAAAAAATGAAATAAGTGAAAAAAAATAAAATAAATAAATAAAAAAAATAAAATATATAAAATAAATAAAATAAATTAAATAAATAAAATAAATAAAATAAATAAAATAAATAAAATAAATAAAATAAATAAAATAAATACAATAAATAAAATAAATAAAATAAATAAAATAAATAAAATAAATAAAATAAATAAAATAAATAAAATAAATAAAATAAATAAAATAAATAAAATAAATAAAATAAATAAAATAAATAAAATAAATAAAATAAATAAAATAAATAAAATAAATAAAATAAATAAAATAAATAAAATAAATAAAATAAATAAAATAAATAAAATAAATAAAATAAATAAAATAAATAAAATAAATAAAATAAATAAAATAAATAAAATAAATAAAATAAATAAAATAAATAAAATAAATAAAATAAATAAAATAAATAAAATAAATAAAATAAATAAAATAAATAAAATAAATAAAATAAATAAAATAAATAAAATAAATAAAATAAATAAAATAAATAAAATAAATAAAATAAATAAAATAAATAAAATAAATAAAATAAATAAAATAAATAAAATAAATAAAATAAATAAAATAAATAAAATAAATAAAATAAATAAAATAAATAAAATAAATAAAATAAATAAAATAAATAAAATAAATAAAATAAATAAAATAAATAAAATAAATAAAATAAATAAAATAAATAAAATAAATAAAATAAATAAAATAAATAAAATAAATAAAATAAATAAAATAAATAAAATAAATAAAATAAATAAAATAAATAAAATAAATAAAATAAATAAAATAAATAAAATAAATAAAATAAATAAAATAAATAAAATAAATAAAATAAATAAAATAAATAAAATAAATAAAATAAATAAAATAAATAAAATAAATAAAATAAATAAAATAAATAAAATAAATAAAATAAATAAAATAAATAAAATAAATAAAATAAATAAAATAAATAAAATAAATAAAATAAATAAAATAAATAAAATAAATAAAATAAATAAAATAAATAAAATAAATAAAATAAATAAAATAAATAAAATAAATAAAATAAATAAAATAAATAAAATAAATAAAATAAATAAAATAAATAAAATAAATAAAATAAATAAAATAAATAAAATAAATAAAATAAATAAAATAAATAAAATAAATAAAATAAATAAAATAAATAAAATAAATAAAATAAATAAAATAAATAAAATAAATAAAATAAATAAAATAAAT